>JAWVWN010004667.1:0-31643 GCA_037367305.1 Phrynocephalus vlangalii
TTTCATCGGTCTTCACTACATTATCTTTTCCAGCACAATGATGGGCTTCAATTGAAATTTTAGAGAAACGTCCATAGTAAAAGTCTTACAGTTTATCAAGGAAATAATGTCAGATGGTAAATGTCTAACAATCAAAATGCATCCAATAAATAACAGAATGGAGACCGTGCCATTTTGCATGTCAGAAAGACTGATTTGCCAACACACGGAACAAAAGGTGGACATAACACTTGACAAATGGCTGCTTGCTATTAATAAGCATGGTGTTTTTTTTCTCCCATAGGAGAGTGTAAGTTGATACATGCAGAGTAAATGTTGCATAGAAATCTGTATAGGATTTCTACTGCCAAGTAGAAAGATTCTGCTTCTAGTTAAAAGCAGTATTTATATTTGCTCAAAATCTGAATCCTGCTTCTCTCCACCCCCACCCCCAAATCCACTATATATAACAAAACATTTAAAAATTCAGGCTCCTTTTATACCCCAAAGCTTCACTCCTATATATAGCGTAGTTCTCGGTGAAGTAAATCTCACTAAACTGCAATGGGGGTGCTTCTAATCAGTCACAGGTGGCGTTGCGTTCTTAAGTGATCTGCCTCACTGCCTATCCTCTGGTAATCAAATATAGAGTAAATATCAAGTAAACAATTCCATAAACATTGCCTTGTGAATTGAACTAATATAGTCTGAATCCCAGTATTTGCCAAGGAAGCTCCATACAACAAGCTTTGGCAGAGCTGGGCCTAAGTCCACAGACTTAGGCCCAGCTCTACCGTTGGTTAAGGGACTTGATCTTGGGTGTCCCCAGAGAAACAAAATGTTGTTCAATTGTATATTGTGAAAATTTTTTTTCAACTACAAAAGAGGTGTCTGGAAATTTAGTCATGGCAACTGGACTCAACTTCCAGATAAACTCACCTGGATGACTGAGAATCTTTGCAGACACAAAAGAGTGGATTTCTCTGCCTTCCCGTCAAGATCCTTTGGCCGACCATGGATACCTCTCGGCATGATGATCATACCTGTATTCTCTCACACCCACCCACAGTATTTGCTTCTTTGTGTCATTTGATAGTTTCCATTACAAAAATTAAAATCATTTTACAGCAATACAAATAAAAAGAATCATTAGAAACAACTCGTGAAAACAGTACAGCCACTAAAAATTATTTATCACCAGATTTGTATTTATGCCAATTCATTAAAAATAAAAAACAAAGGAAAGTCTCAATAATCAGGAAAGGATAACATTAAACTGTTAAGTTATATAATACATGGCTAAAACATCCCGAACTGAAGCCCACCCAATTCCATTGGACAGGCCATTCCAAACATTTGATGTCACAACAGAAAAGGCTCCTTCTTTTCCTTCTTGTGCACGTATTTAAGCCTGACATAATTAGTATTTGCCACTGCCATCTGCTGTCAGATTTGGCAAGTTATCATTACCTACCTAGAGCAAAAAGTAATATGAACTTAAATGATGAAAGACAAGAAAATTCAGGAAGGACTAATCATTCTCTGTTGTTACAAATGTTGTGAAATTTCTTACAGCATTCAAATGGTTCCCTGTCTTCATTTATCCTGGAAACAAACAGATTAATGCTAAAAACGAAAAATGAAAAAAAAGTATGAATTGGGTATATAGTTCTTGGTTCCTCTTTTTAAAGACTCTCATGCATCCAATAATTCTTGCTCAGAGAGTGACCACACAGAATTGTACTGCACTGTGGCATTTAAATCACTATTGCTATCCACACAAAAGCACTTGGTCCTCCTTCTCTACCATTATGTATTTACTCATTTCGAATATTTATATTCCAACTGACATAGTGACATGTGCTACTCTGGGCAGTGAACAATAAAAAGAAAATTAACCCACCAAACCCAACGCCACAAAAATCAATACCCCAATTGCCAGCACACACAAAAATTAAATTTAAATAAATAAATAAATAAATAAACAACCTAACTGAAACCTAAATGATGGCAGGACCAGGCAACTCATATATGTAACTAATCCAGAGGGATTTTTGTTTGTTTGTTTACAAAAATGTTAGCTGCCCCACTACCAAGTGGTATCTGGGCAGCATACAACAGTATATTAAAACTATAAAACAACATAATTATTATAACCATAAAATACAAAACAATTTAAAACAATCATTATACTATACACATAATAAAATCCTGCAACTCATGAGCCAGCTAAAAGCACTATCTAATTAAAATGCTGGCTGAACAGGAAGGTCTTTGCCTGGAGCCAAAAAGCCAAAAGTGTCGGTGCCAGGCAGATCTCTGTTGGGAGGGCATCCCAAAGTGGGGGGGGGGACTGCCAAGAAGGCCGTATTTCAACATGCCATTCCCCTCACCTCTTTAAAGTACATATAAAGTACATTACAATAGTCCAATCTGGTTGGTACCGGTGCATGTGTGACTGTTGCCAGGCTCCACTCATCCAGTTAAGGATGAAGTTGATATATTATCCACAGCTGTAAGAAGGCATCTCTGGCTACTGGGCTTCTAGGGTAATATCTGGGTCCAGTAGCACCCACAAGCTGTGGACCCTGCCCTTAAGGGGAGTGCAACCCTGTCAAGGGCAGGGGGTGGCCCTCTAACCTGTCAGATGGAACACACACCAACAGCACTTTCGACTTGTCTGGATTAAGCTTCATCTTATTGACCATCATCCAATTGCAATTGCAGCTGTAGCCAATTTTTGTGTGAGCAGAAGACAAAATAGTCCCACGACTGTGCATCAATAGTGATGCCACCTGCATATGCCCAGCAACTGCAGCAAGGGACTGACAGTGATGATCAAAGAAACCAAAAGTAAGACCAAAAAAGTCACTGGAAGTGGCAAATGCACAGCCATGCACAAATCCTGCCATCTGAACAAGCATGCTACATACTCGTGCCAAATGATTGGTTTAGTGCTGACATTGTGTTGTCGGCAGAATACGTATCAGAAGGAAGAGTGAGAGGAACAGCACAAACAAGGGAGGAAACAGCTGTCTAATCAATTCCTGAAAGAAACAGGATAACAATATTGAAATGAACAGACTCAAGCCAACGTCCCACAGTATATTTCTGAGTCCAGTACCACCAAAATTAGGATTTCCTGTTTCTTACAAACTGCAGTCTTTTGTGTATCTAAAACCAGGTCCAGCAGGTTTCCCAACCCTCTTTTCTTCATAGAAAAAAGGAATGCCTAAAAATAAATCTTCATGGCTTGTACTAGGATTATTACTAACTACTGAGAAAATATCAGGAGAAACTAGGGATGGGCAGGAAAAGGAAAAATAACTGGCACTGCTGACTGGGTCATCCTTTTGTTTTGTGCCCACCCCATTCCATTTTGTTTTGTTTCTCATAATTGTTTTTTAAAAATCATATGAAATGAAATGAAACGAAATGAAATGGCTTCTTAGCCACTAAGTGGTGGGATAATTGGGGATCCTGCCTGCTACCTCCCTTGGAGCACCCCTCAGCACTTCCATTACCTTTGGCTGCTCTTGCCGGGTCCCTGCTGCGGTTCTGGCACTCCCCACCTCCTCTTCCTCCTTGCTCCTTTGATTCAGTGTGGTGGAGGGCTCAGGCAGCACCTTTCAGCTGGGAGGCGGGCGGGGGGACTCCCCTGGTCCTAGAGGCACCAGATTTGGTGCCTGGGAGCCATTTTGAGTGGATCCAGCTCACTGGATAGCTCTGAAAATGGCCTGGTCGGCAGTGCAGGAGCCCCATGGTGGTGACCTGGACATTTTTAAAGAGGTCCAGCTGATGACAGCTCAGCTGGATTGCTCTTAAAGTGGCCCAGTCACCACTGCAGGAGCTCTGCAGTGGTGACTAGGCCATTTTTAAAGGGGTCCAGACAATGACAACTCGGCTGGATCGCTCTGAAAATGGGCCGGTTGCCACCACAGGAGTGCCATGGTGGCAACTGGGCCATTTTTAAAGGGCTCCAGCCAAGCTGTCATCAGTTGGGTAGCTCTGTAAATGGCCGAGCCGCCACTGCAGGAGCTCTGTGGTGGCGCCCAGGCCATTTTTAAAGGGGTCCAGTTGAGCTGTCATCAGCTGTATCACTCTGCAATTGGTCTGGTCGCTGAACTGTCATAGGCTGGATCCCTCTGAAAATGGCTACCTGGCACCAAATCTGGTTCCTCTGGGACCCAGGGGAGTCACACTCGCACACCTCCCAGCTGAGAGAGGCCCGGGAGCTGGGGCTGAGAGGGGAAGGTGGGAGCGCTGGAGTGGCGCTCCTTCCCAGCAGGGCAGCCCACCTCCTCTTCCTCCTCCTGGGCGGCAACGGTGGTGGCTGATTGTAAGCCCAGTAGGTAAGGGAGCCATTTTACAGTGAAATGAAACAGTTAGTTTTAAATGAAAAACCACCATTTCGTTTCATCTGTAAGAAAATGCTGCTTCCTCATTTCATTTCTTTTCATTATGTTAGCTAACAAAATGACAAAACAGCATTCCGTTTTTTCGTTTTGTGCCCAACACAGAGAATGGCATGACAAATAGGGTGAGACTCTTTGGTGGACCCACGTAACAATTGTTTTGAAGATACAGAATAATTGTGAAAGTTATCAGAGAAGAAATATCCCCTTCTATACTTTCCTGAGTATCCTTCTTTCTGGGAGACTTTCTATATTGTATTCAAAAAAAAGTATTACATATTACTAGCATCTTGGAAATATTTACTAACTGGAGGCCTTCACCAGTAAAAGGTATTGGTGTAGAGCTAATTCACATGAGTTGGCACAAAGTAGTTTCCTTGCACAATGATAAGATCGCATCTCATAACAAGCGAGGAGAGAAATGTGATGTAATACTTTCTGTGATCATATCTATAAAATATTATTTGAAAAGAAACTATTTAAGAGACAGTAGAAGGTATAATCCAAAGCAAAATTACATCTTTGGGAGAAAAATCAAAACATTCTCTTATTGCTTTATGAGAAAATGCATGCCTAGTTTTGTATTACTGAACTCCCTCAGGAAGAAGAAATCTTTATTACAGGGAGAATAAATCTGTAGACTTCCAGCAGAGATATCAACATTATCTACTTTCTTCAATATTCCGCTGAAGTTTCCAATAGAACTTATCAGTGTACAGATACTGATTTTATTTTATTTTTATATGTGAAATTTTGATTAAATGTCTTCAGTAAGCTGGGAAAGTAAAAGTAAAAAACAAATAACTAGAAAAAAGAACTTATATATTAAATATAATAAGGTTACATTATATTATATATTAAATATTCTGCATTCCACTGAATACAGTAGGGGGGAAATGGGAGTCCAATTCTGTTCTTGATGTTTATACTACACCTCTGGAAGCACGATTCTTCACCCCTAAAACTAAGCCATCACAGCAAAGATAGGTGGGTGTGTCTTTCTTTTGAAAGCTTTGACAAATAGAAGTTGCAAAGAGCATGTTCTGAACCACACCTTCAGATCACTTACTCACTTCTGCCCTCAGAACAAGAAATAAAATATTTACTGGCTAAAAAGTAGCCAGGGCATATGTAGTACTTCACTGATAAAACCAGCTGAGTAGCATTTCCAAAAGGTGTGCCATAACTGAATATATAAATGAATATAATACAACAAAGAAATAATTGTTCGAAAGTGCCAGCGACGGTGGTGGGCACTGGAGGCTTCCCCACAGCCTCATGAGGCAACCCCACCACCAGGTCCTCAGTGCAGCAGGGCTAGCGGCACAGGAGGCCTCCCCGGGACTTCACAAGGCTACCCCATGCTGAATCCTCGGTGGCGGCAGCAGTGACGTTCGATGGGAGGCCTCCCCATTCATTAGTGGCAGCAGTGGCAGTGGCAGTGGGAGGCCTCCCCACGGGGCTTATTGGCAGCAGTGGCGGCAATGGGGGCAGTGGGCCGAGAGGCCTCAGTAGGGACGCCTTTGCACCAAATGGGGGAGGGGGACAAAAAAACAAAAGAAAACAAATGGAAAATTTCCAGTTCATTTTGTTTCATTTTTCTTTAAAAATCAGTTTATTTTTCATTTTGTTTTGAAACAAAATGAAAACAAAAAAAGCAATAAAAAGTTTTGTGCCCATCTCTAATCAGAATTTATGCAGTTGCAGTTATTTGCATTGTGGGTTTCTAATCCAGATAATCTCAGATATAAAAAACTAGGGCTGGGGGATCCTATAGTGTCTATAGAAGCAAGACAAGTTGAGTGTCTATATAACATTCCCAATAGCTTCATTTGAAAGCAGGGAAGGGGCATCTTTGTTAAACACTGTTAATCCCATCTAATTGTAGAGTTCTGTTCAAACTTGTTCCAGGTTTTTTTTTTCCAGCTCTTCAGATAAGGCATATTTTTCTACTTAACAATGAAAACCCAACAACTCGAGATTTTGTTTTAGCAGTCAGTTAAAATTTCATTCTTCAGAAATGAAACAGGAAAATCCACCTAAGAATCAATGGCATAAATAATGTTTCAAAAATATGCATTAAAATAGTTAGGAAGAAGCCATAATCGGGGGAACATACTGTTGTTTTGAGTCTTCATGTGGAGAGGGCAGATTTATTTTCCTCCTTCAAGTAACAGGTAGCAATTTTCATGTCCATAATGTTATTTTATTTTATTTTATTACAAAAAAAAGCGAGAGAGAACGTATTTACTTCTGAAGTCATTATTGAAAGCTGGGCCTATAAATATGAGACTGCACCCTCTACTAATGGTTGGTTACATCCAATCATTATAGCTTTTCGTAGCCACAAATACTGTTTTTCGCTTTCTCCTTCTTCTAATTTATTTATAGTCCTTGGGGAAAAGCAACACATGAAGTATTTTCATTACTAGTTCTGCTTTAAGTTTGGATTTTAGTCTATCCAGCTGCTTTTTGTCAGCAAATGTAACGATTAAAAAAATCAACAAAATTTTGAGCTGGTTACAAATTATTTCAAATGAAGACTATTTGCATTTCATATTTCTCATTACTCAGTAAGCTAACATTAAACTGACTCTCAAAATCAAATAGTTCAGCATATTTAAGAAGTAACAAGTATTTTCAAGTTGTAATGAATCTACAATACAAATGGAAAATAATTCTGTTGCATTCAACAGTCTTGATTAAAATAGTGCTTTTTGTTAGGTAGAGAAATGCATCTCACCTGAAGTATTCACACGTGTAGCCCTCTTACATGCTGTTTTCCAACAAACAAAGGTGCACATATATGTAGATTTTAGAATGGGAGGAGTAAAATGTGCTTATGTGAAAAAGAATTCACCAAAATATGCTTTAGTCAGTAGGAAAGTGCTGAATATTTATTTTATTTATTTATTTGTTATATTTGTTATATTTCTAGACCACCCATCTTCTGGAACGGAACTATAGGCACTTTACAATAAAATACAATCAAACAGGGTTCACACACACACACACACACACACACACACACACACACACACACACACACACACACAACACACACAACACACAACACACACACACACATTATTAGATTTCTATACCATCGCCATGTAGCAACAGCGGCTACTCTGGTGGTTTATAAAATTAGCAAATAAAAATGCAAAGATTATAGATAGATAGATAAGATAGAATAGATAGATAGATAGATAGATAGATAGATAGATAGATAGATAGATAGATAAGCATACAAGATAGTAAACACAGTAAACATGAATGAATCAAGGAGGTGAATGAGCATGAGTCAGCAGAATAGACTAATAGCCAGGAAAGCCTTTCTATAGAGCCAGGTCTTAAGATGGTTTTTTAAAGACAGATACCATAGAGGCCAAACATATTCAGGTGGGAGTTGGTTCCAAAGTCAAGGGCCGCCACTGAGAAAGCTCGGTTTCTCATTAAGGATTTGCGAGCCTTCTTTAGTGATGACACCCTCAAATGCCCCACCTGAAATAAATGGGTATGATGGGCAGGACTTTGAGATTGGAACCAGTCTGACAGATAACAAGGTATTTTAAGTAAAATGTACAAACACGTGTACACATGACACATTCTCAAGTAACACTCAATACTAGACATGGGCATGACTTGGCGAAATTCTCGTTTCCGTTTTCGTTCCTCGTTTCCGTTACGCAATGGAAACGGAAACGACAATTAAGCCGTCAGAACTCGAACTCGAAACCGATAAACGATAAATTGGGTCTGATTTGTCATTGTCGTTCATGGCACGCGCGGCGATCGCGCGATGCCAAGCGGCACAGAAAAAAAGTTTTAAAAATAAAAAAAATCCCGATTTCCGGCCAAAAAAGCAGGTGAAAATATGCCTGTCTGAGGGCACCTACCAGAGGGGTGGTTTCTGGGGGGGGGTCCCCAGCCTCCCCCCCTCTCCTGTCCTGGGCTGCTGGACCTGGTACCAGGCTGGGGGGGGGCATCAGTCTCGTCAATCTCCATTTGCCATGCGGTGCGGGGGAACCAAAATGGCAACCGCAATTTTTTTTTTGAAATCGTGGTCCAAAAACCCACCAAAGCACCACAGAACATGTGAAAATTAGCTATTTTAAATGCTATGAATTTTACAGTAGCAGCAGTGGGTTTTTCTAGCAAAAAACGTTTCCAATTGATTTTATTTTTTTATTTTATTTTTATTTTTTTACACCTGCGCAATGATGGGCTGGCCATGGATGGGACCAATGCAAATTTTTGGAGCCATTCCACCAATCGCATGGCCACTTGGCCAGTTTTTGACTGAGACTTCTGGGATGTGCCAGTCGGGCATAAAAAAGCCCACTATAATCCTAGCCCTACCCTAGCCCTAACCCTAACCCTAACCCATACACCAGTACACTGTCCTCTTAGTGGGTCAGAGACACCCAGAGGTGCAGCCCACTAACTCACCCTAACCTTACCCGTAATAACCCTAAGCCTAGCCCTTGCCCTAACCCCAACCCTAAGCCAGATCTGTACTCGCATTGCACTACACGCAAGTACACTGTCCTTCTTAGTGAGTCAGATGGCGCCCAGCAGAGGCATTCTTCTCTCACCTCGCTCACAGTCCAAAAGTTCCAAAAAACTCCAAACCTGTACGCCAGTATGCTGTCCTTCTTGGTGAGCTAGAGGCACCCAAAAGAGAGGTGCCTCTGCCAGTGCCACTTGGTACGCAATGGCTACACGGTCATGTACCCTTCCTTTTCCCTTTGTAGGGGGCCAGAGGAGGCATCCACCCCAGAGAGGTGCCTCCAGGAGCCTGCTACCCTACCCCCCTAAACCAGTACTAACGACAAACGACAAACAAAATGACAAATTTTTGAAAAATTTCGCGACAAATGGAAACGAGCCGAAACAGGCCAGCTCCGACACACGACAACTCGAAACGTCATTTTTCCTGGTTGTGCCCATCTCTACTCAATACGTTTGGCATTCCATGCACACTCTGTATTATTTTTGAAACCAAACAAGCGACTCCCAGAAACAAATTCTTTGTTCTTCAAATTGACAATTTCTTTAAAAGGCCTTCCTTGATTTGCTGATGAGTATACATTCAGAAGAACTGTAAAGTTATTTAAGGCTGCTGGCATTCACAGTAGAGCAAATTATGCCATAATTTAGAATGGTTTGAAATTAATAAGCATCTTTCCCATAATCAGTTTCATCTAATTCAAAACCTCCAAAACTTCAATTTATTTTACAATGAATGGCTGAAAGAAAAACACTTCACAATATTAGGCTAAATTACATCAAAGCTCTTGAGAAAGCCACTCCATAGAATTTTTAAAGTCATTTTGCAACCATGAAGTTAGCAAAAAGAGGAAGGCCAGAGGAAAGGGATGGGTGAAAAGAAGAACTTTATATATAGATATTTTTGGGGCTGAGATCATATTCACCATTAGTCTTTTATCCTGCTGTTCCAGGAATAAAAAGGAAACAATTTAGCAATCAAGAAAACTGTTTTAAAATATGCATATTAGGCACACAAAATTATCAACAATCTGCCCTCTCATTATTCCATGCTCTGCTCTCCCATGCACTGATTTTAAAATATAATAGCAGAAGAAGAATGATCTGTTTTCAGTTTGGCCTGAGTCTTATATAAAGTTCTTCTTGTCCTCAAATGACTTTCTTTGAAAGACAGGTAAACTAGCAGGCTCAATTGCCGATGTTTGTTTTAACGTAGTCTGGAAGAATCAATGCAACCAAGCAAGAGAAATCTACACAAGTCAAGTCAATATAGACAGCAAGTTCTGCCTTCACTAAAGCCTAGAGTTTGTAGTCCTGAGGACAAAAAGGGAGAACTGTGATCAAGTATTAATTAATACTATAGCAGTGATGCCAAACCTTTTAGAGACTAAGTGCCCAAACTTTGATTCAAATCCCACTAATTTTTCTCAAAGTGCTAATACAGCAACTTAATCTGAATACAGGTGCCTGTGAAGGGAAATGTTGGTGGCCCACCGGAGGGGCTCCGAGTGCTACTTTGGCACCCATGCATAGTTCACCAGCACTGAGCTTTGATTCTCTTTCTTAATATGACTAAAATAGTACATTTTAGTTATCTTTTAAAATGCAATAAGTCTGGCCTGTAGGATGAAACACCACCCCTACGGGCTTCAGTGCCCATAGGCAAGTGGTGGTCTGCATACACAAAAAATGAATAGCACAAACTATGTGACATTCCAAACTCCACTGCTTAGAAAACCAGTATTCTAGTGCACTCCACAGCACCCCTCCAGCAAAAACTGTTCGTCATTTATAGGTTTTGCTCTCACCTCATCTACCTTTTTTCTTAGGCAACCTGTAGCAATTTCAAGTCAGGAGAAACTACCCCACTCTACCCCTACTAACACAAATGTGTCTTTAAGTTTTCATTTCCAAAAATCACTCCGGGATGCTAAATAAATATGTTTCACTTTCACATCCTTCCTTCTAGCAAACTTGAATTTTTGAATTCTAATCTATGGGAGTAAATGGGACTCTGAATATTAGGGTTTGTTGTTGAATATTAGGAGTTTTGTTGGTTTTTGTTTGTTTTTGTTGAATATTAGGAAATTTAAAATATTAAGATACCCAAAACTATCAAATTCAATATATTTAGACTATATGAATATGGCATTTTTTCAGTGAATTTGAAATATTTCCAAAATCCAAATGAATATCCCTAGTTAAAAGTCAATGAAAAAGGGGAAAACCCTTTGAAGAAAATCAACCTGGCCTTCCAGCTTGAATAGTCCATTAGTCTTCGGGTCAATTAGACCACCACACTTATGTAAATGAATTACACTTAAATTTTAATGGAGATCCAAAGACACGGTTAACTATCCACTTCATAAAGCAGCATCTGAAGATGTCATCAGCAAGTTTCTCCAAAAAACTTTAAGGGTGTGGGGGCCTATTTAATTAATTGAATTTATTATTCCACCTTCTATTTTTTCATTTTTCCCTTTTGTACCGTGCAAATATTTCCATGCAGAAACCTTCTTTCTTGAATCACCATCGCCATCATTCTCACAAATTTGTGCAGAATACTTGTCTAATAGAAAAGGGATGAGCATCTGGTTGGTCTGAGGTAAATGTCACCTGCGCACCAAGAGAATGCAGTGGAAGGTCGGATCTTGATACAACTTTATGAAATAAGGGAATCTACCCCAAAATTGAAATATTATTTGTTGCATAAATCACTCCACTGCCCTCTCAGGAGATAAAAGACATTTTAAAAGAATGTCAAGACGAGGGGATGAAGATCAAATCCATTCACCTGCAAAAGCAATACACCTGTGACATAAACCCAAACTACTCACTTATGACATTAATACGGTGAGGGCACCTATGAAACGACAAGAGGTCTGAGAAGCACACCCTAGAACAGTGTTGGCAAACCTATGGGCAAACCTATGTTGGCAAACCTATCTATCTGTGGGCACCCAACATCGCCCCTTCACAGCGACTTGTATTCAGGTTAAATTGCTGCATTGGCACTTTACGAAAAATTAGTGGGTTTTGAATGACAGTTTGGACACTCGGTCTCTAAAAGGTTGGCAATCACTGCCCTAGAACCCTACACAATGTGTAACTGGAACAATCCCTTTTTGGGCTTGGTGCTCCTCCCACGTTGCCCTGGTGCTGCTGCCTGGAGCTGCAATATATTTTGGGTGAGCCTTCCTGTCAGGGAGAAGAAATTTTTCCCTAAATTAAAAATTTATTGTAAGACTGTAAATGAACGCAAAAAAAACAGGTTAATGGCTTGGCTACTTTGCTTCTATCTTAAAATAACAGCCAGTAAAGAAAAATAGCAAGTGAATGAGAATATTGTTGCATGCAACTGAGATTTGTGTGATCAAAAATGAACGAAGTTGCATTTGGAATAACAGTGAAACTTTTTACTAAGAGGTTGTAAAAGAAAATTTAAATTGGCAAACAAGCCATTTTAAGATACAAAAGTCAGCTCAATCGCTAGCAGTAACAATTTATCTAGACAGGGCTTTGTTTAATTTCCGTATAAATGACTAATAGCAGTAGGAAACTAACTTGCAATATTTTTTTACTAACTAAGCAGTTTTTAAGATATAAGTAGAAAGCGAAACGGCAAACCTTTGGCATCAGGAGTCAACAAATGGAAAAGCCAGCAAGCATAAAATTTCCCTTTTGACATGTGTAAGAAGAGTCACAGTCCCTAATTTCCCACAGGCCTATGAAACATAATTTTCCATTCCCTTCAGGCAGAAAAGAATTTAGAGGATTTAATTAAAAGAAATTATTCAAAAAGAAGCAGAATACCAATTTTCCAAAATGCTTTAAAGGATATAATAGTATTCAAGCTAACCAGCTTCACTTTATTACACTATATTTTTCTGTTTTAAATACTTTCTTTCCCTTTGAGTAATTCTGTTCTTATGGTAAAATGTTATGTAACCACTCCAGAGAAAGCGATGTACTCAGAAGGCCTTAAATGTAATGCTAAGGAAACACAACAAGCAATTAATATCAATAATTTTAGGAAGTGAAGTAGCCATAAATTAACAGAAGAAGATTGTCTTTGCATTGTAAGATTCTAAGTAATCTTAACCCTGATTACAAGGATGAAATTATTTGTGAAATATCATTTTTTCTAGCATCCTATTTTATTTTAATATCAATATTATTAATAAGACTCCTGTGTTGTGGTCATTGTGAATAGCAGTATTTAAAAAATCTCACCACCAATTTTGTTTCCACCTTCATCAGAAATATGGCCACTATTTTTAAAATGACATTTTATTAAGTGATACAAAGTCTCATCTGCTCTTCGTCATAACGACTGCCTACAAGCTGTCTTAAAACAAACCCTCTGCCTCATTACTTGAACTACAGAATTCTTTGAAGGCAGCTAACAAAACAGTTTGTAATCAATCCTTTTTTCCCTCATGCAATCTCTCTCAAACACACACACACACACACACACACACACACACACCCCAAAACCATGTGTAAGTAAAATCTACTTCCTCTAATGTGAGAAAACAACAGGTTCGCATGGTCTGCTGCAAACCCAATTCCTGAGTTTTTTCCAGAAGAGTTCTTACAATGCGGGACCTGAAGATACACAGGTCTCTCTGTAAATCTTCCCAGTGATAGCCCCCCCACAGACAAGTTAGTGCTTACAAACAGGAAGGAAGGTTGCACAAAGGGCAAACAGGTAATAGTGAACTTCAAGAATAATGATACCAAGATGCTATTGCACTCATATCCTTTTCTGACATATCCTATAACGTGAGGGCGAACCTTTTAGAGACCGAGTGCCCAAACTGCAATTAAAAACCCACTAATTTTTTTTGCAAAGTGTCAATACAGTAATTTAACTGTATAAGGGGGGCTATGAAGGGTGATGTCGGGTTGCCCACAGAAAGGGCTCCGAGTGCCACCTTTGGCACCCGTGCCATAGGTTTGCCAAATCGCCAACACAATCCTATAACTTCCAGTTGCCCATGGCAAGATTAGAATTTTGGACAAGATGGGCCTTTTGGCCTCATCCACCATGAAACTTTTTTCTTAGTTCTCATCAGGAAAAGGATTCATATGATTAAAAGAAAATATACATTTCACATAAAGAACTAGAAGGGAGAATATCAAGCCTTTCCTGGTCATGTGTTCAGGAATTTGAATGTTTTTCTGGTTTATCTCTCTCTCTCCTCTCTCTTCTCCCCCTCCCCTTCCTCCTCTCTTACACACACAACACACCCACACACACACACACACACACACACACACACACACATTGTAATTTTAAGACTGAATAGCGTAACCCAGGCACAACTATACATTATCTCAACAAGGGGACCAGATCTCAGTCACCACCAAAAGTGTAAAGGATCCTCTTAAGCATGAAGGAATGTTTGGAGCAAGTTTTGCTGAAAAAAAAAAAAAAACAAAAAAAATAACCTTTAAGATTAACCTTTCTGCAATGTGGGCAGTACCACATTTTAAAGTCACTGATAATTATTCAAAAACAAAGGGGTTTTGTTAAAGGTCTAAATCTTAACTACATATCTTTTATGGGCATTTCAAGAACACAGTAATCGAAAAAAACATCCCTCTAACTTTTATCACTTAATAATGTCAGTAGCAATTATAGCAAACAACCTGCTATAAAACCTTCAAAAGTAAATAAATACCATTGTTTCAAGCTCTCAATGAACATTTTTTTAAAAAAAGTAAGGCAAGAAGACATGGAGTTCTTCTGAATGTTCTGAGGAAACCTGAAATAAGTAGTAATTCCTCCAATTTCAGAAAGATTATTCATGCACTGAAATTACATTGTTTAACTTTAATTAAGATCTGTTTCTGTGGTCAAAACTTTACCTGAGAAGTACAATCCAACTACTGAACTACATCCCTATTAAAGGTGACTAGGGATGGGCACAAAACAAAACAAAAAATAAAATGCTGTTTCGTCACGTCATTCCGTAACAAAAGAAAAAAATGCAACAAAATGAGGAAGCAACATTTTGTTACAGGTGAAACAAAATGGGGGTATTTTCTTTGAAACGAACCATTTTGTTCCATCTGTAAACTGGTCCCTTACCGCTGCTGGGCCCGCTGCCGCCACCACTGCTGTGACCACCCAAAACAGGCTGGAGAGGGTGAAAGCGGGTCCCCACAGGCCACCCTGGACCTTTGCCCTCCTCCTCCTCCTTCATCATTGCAGCTGCTGTGGGTGCCACCGCAGAGCCCAGCCGGGCCCGAGCAGGTCAGCCTGGGCCTCCTACTCCCCTTGCGATGGAGGTCACCACTGCTGCAGGCCCCATTTTGGGAGGCCAGACAGGCCAAACAGGAGGGCCCTTTGGCCCTCCTCCTCCTCCTCCTCCTCCTCCTCTTCCTCCCCCCCACTGCCGCTGCCCGCTCCACCACACTCCCCAGTAGTCTCAGAGGCTGAGCAGCCCAGCGGTAGATCACCCAGCCACTGCTGAAGGCCCTGGCTGGCTGGGGAGGCTGAGCGGCCCAGTGGAAACTGTCCCACAGCTGCTGAAGGCCCTCGAAGCTAGCACTCAAGAGGGCTAGCAGCCTGGCGTACACCATGCCGCCACCGCCGCCGCCACCAAAGGCCCCCCCCCAGCACAAGAGCCCAGGAAGAGGGTAAGTAGGGGCCCAGAGCAGAGGAGGGGTGGGCTGCCCAGGCAGGGGCTTTCCAGACCCCCACACATTTCATTTTATAAAAATTAATTTCATATGAAAATTTTGAAAAAAAGTATGAAACAAAACGAAAGGAAATGCGGGGGGGGGAATGGAATCAAACGAAATGCAATTATTCCATTTTATGCCCATCCCTAACGTGACCCTAGGCTTCCTCCAACTCATGTAAACTTCCTTGAATCCCTTCATAGGAGAAAAGGTGGGGGTGACAGTAAATAACAAAGAAATCAACTCAGCCTCTCCCTTATAAATGCAAGCTACCTTGTATAGTATTGTCAGAAACCCAATTTTGGGAATCCCACAGGGTCACAAAGGCTGACAATGTAATCAGCTACATACATTAATTTTTAAAACGTTAAGTTTTCTATTCCTAGTTCCAAGGTCTGGGGACACTTTCCATCTGAGGAAGCCATTGAGAATGGGTTAGGGGGGAGCCTTTAACATCTCAAAATCACCACTGCTGTCCGGGTGATCCTGGTAGGAAGACTACAAAGCAAGGCAAAGAGAAGCTCGAAATCTTTGTGAGAGTTTGCAAGTGAATTGTTCACTCAAAAGGCTGCCTTCCAAAGAAAAGGGCAAAGAACACAACACGCCCAGAATTGAGGCAAAGAAGCCTAGAAATTGTCATGGGAAACCTATTGAAAATTTATAAGCATTGTAAACAAGCAGCCCTGTGGTCAAGCCAGTCCATGTGTGTCAGAGACAAGTGAAGAGCATTCCAAAGTTTCACACAGGGTATGAAGTCTGCAATAGTGTCTGGATACGACAGACTAGGTCCAGGGGAAGGCAAAGTGTTGGCCCAGTAGCCAATTTAATATTTGGACTGAAGGGACTTCACATTATACTCAATTGCAAGCCCTCTGGTGTGCTGAAGAAGGATTTCAGCTGCAGTTTCCAAAAAAGTGGGGGTTGGGATACACAAAGAGAGATACACAAAGAGAGAATAAACATACTTTATGACTCTAGGTAATTGAAAGCCCCACCCCCATTTATATCAGGATCCTAGCTCACTTATGATCACTTATCTTGTTTGTTTTCTTCTGTCCTGGTTTTTTTTTTGAGGGGGGGGGGAGACAGTTTATGCATACTGCTCTTGCCCCCTTATACTATTGTTCCAACAAGAATAAAATTATGCTTTGTTCGAAGCCTGAAAGTATATGAACGGCTTGGGAGCATTTGTGGTTTCCAGAGAAGGCTTTTATGTGAAACTTCACTCCCTTTACTCAGGAACTTTATGAGAGGATCAGGGACAGCTCCTTATGTTGAAGCTTCCCATTTATTTGCCCATTGTTGTTTCTGTCTTCTTTTTTTTTACTACAGAAAGCACTTTAAGGGAAAAAACAGAGTTGCCACACAATATCTGTGAATTATGAGCAACAGGAAAGCTCTGTCCAGAACCTCCCTATGCTACCTGTCCCTTTTGTCCATGTGTTGTCATAATACAGGCGTGCAGGATACCAAGAAACTGAATATGAGTCAACTAGCAATTTGAAATCCAGTGACAGAAAAACTTACTTCATGGAAACGGAAGAAATGGAGGGGGCTGAACAAAGATACAAATCTTTTGAAGCTATCTGTGAGCAAAAAAATTTTCCGACTGCCTGCCTTTTAGAAACCTTCCCCTAGAGTTTTGCAAAATTTGGTTGTTTTGCTGAAGTCACATTGTCCCCCAACCTAGGCCCTTTCACCATACCTTTTTAAAAGCAGGGCACCCATGCTCTTCCCCACCCTTATAATAAGATGCAAGAATTGGCAATTCTAATGATAAGTGAAGAAACACTTCAGATATTGCAAGGTCATATAAACCCCAGCTGTTTTTATCAAAGGATCTGATGTTTTTCACAGGGCTATGCCCCAGGTGTCTAATTACAAAGGCTTGCGATGAGGACAACAGAAAGAAAGGAGGAGGTACTTCAAAGGTATTGAACTCTCCGGGGTTAAAGTGTGATTTATGCACTTGGAAATTATTTAGATTTCTTCTTTTCATCTCAAACACTGTGATTTAAATAACCTTTGATGATATGAATCTCCAATGAATGCAGTAGTGCTTCCTGGTGGGATGAAAAACAAATATTTTTTTAAAGGGTTTTTTGTCTATGTCCCACTGAATGCCACTTTTCAGGACTTTGACAGGTCAAATGCTGAAAGTCATTTCTTCAGGTGTGCCAAGAAGTGCAGCTCATTGGGGGGAAATTGAAAAAGTGTAGAACACACAATCGCAGAATGGAAACCAAGACAACAACTGCATTGGCAATGCAGCTGTGGAAGTCAAGGTTTACTTTGCTAAACCCTCTAAATCAGGGGTCCTCAAGCTATGGCCCGCCAGGGTCCTAAATTCGGGCCCCCCCAGCCATTGCAACCCCCACTTGCCCCCCTTGAGCCAAAACTCACTGTGCACAGCAGCCACTACCTCAGCCACCAATGCAGCTTCATGGCAAACGGAGGAAGGTGGCAGTGGCAGTGCCTGCCCCATTCAGGAGACTAGGTGTAAAGGGGGTATTTGCAAACCCCACCCCCATCCCTCTCTCGTCCCTCCTCTTAAGAGGACGGCTGGCCCAGGCTGGGACTGAACCACCCTTATAACCCCACTAAGCCAGCAAGCAAGTGGGTGGCAGGCAGGCACTTGGCTTTCCCCAGCCCAGGCAACCCCCTTAGCCCCGAAGCACATTGCTGCTGGCGGCAGAAGTGCACATCGCTGGTGGTGGCCGGTATTGCTACCCTCTCTCTTTCTCCTCCTCCTCCCTCTCCGGTCAAAAGCCACTGAGGAGCTTGCCTTAGTGCCCAGGAAGCGAGAGAAGAAGCTCTAAGGAAAGACCTGCTGAAGCATAGAATTTCAGCCCCAGGAGCCACCACCCCTGGCTGTGAAAATGTTGGCTCCGCAGCCAACGGGCTCTGAGGACTGGCTCCTGCTAGAGCCCCAAAAGGAAGCTGGAGTCCGAGATCCTGGAATTGCAGACTTGCGTCAAGATGGAAAAGTTTGTGGGTGGTTCTGCAAGGGGCGGGATGGTGTGGAGACTTCAGCTGATTCAAATGCAGCACCCAACTATTAACAGAGGCAAGGAAACGCCCAACATATATCTCCCACCTTGGTCACCATACACTGGTTACCAGTTTTGCTTCTGCATTGACTTCAAGGTAATGGTATAATAATAAACAAAGCCCTAAACAGTTTAGGACCTTGGTACCTACAGCCCAAACCTACTGCAACAGAGAAATGTCTGATAAATGCTGGGCCCCTTAAATGGGAACATTTAAGTGGTCATAAAACTTGGCAAATTAGGCAGGCTTTCCCAAGCCATTCAGCATTTTTTTCCTACTCAAGACCTTAATGTTCCCTCTGGTCCTTAGTAACTCTTTAAATGTGCCCTTATATTTTAATATGTTTTATATTGCAGTTTATATATTGTTTTTTTGTGATTTTATTTATTCACTTGTTATTGTCTCATTAAATGGTTGTTTACAATTATGAACCACCAGAGTGGCCCGCAGCCAGATAGGCAGTATACAATACAATAAAAAAAATGAAAAAAATGCATAAGTAAATTAAAGTAAGGAAGCTGATTGGATGGTCGGGGTGGTGGTTGATGTTCTCTCAATGTAAGGAGGGATGACAGCTGTCATCAAAGAAATCACTGTGCAACTACTTCTGCAAAAGGCTTCCTTCCCTGGATCCAGAGATTTATAATGGCTCTAGCCTAGTGACCAGTACTCCCTAGCATCGCAACTCCCTAGCATCGCAAGATGCTTGAGAGGTTGGCAGTAGAACAGCTTAGAAGGCTTTGAAGGCTATGAATTATATACATCTATTTTAATGTGCTCATGGTATTCTTTAAGCAATCAAGCTTTTTTCAGGACAAGGTGATAGGAAACTGACCCTGCTACTCTTCCTTGTCCACTTATAACTATTGATACTGTTGCCAAGAATGTAAAAGAAAGTACTCACCCAAAACCCTGCTAATCAATAGGCCTATTTAGTATGAAACTAAGCTAAGCAACAGATTTGGCCAATCTGATTTAACATCTGAATTTCCCTTTGGGCTCATTTGGCTCTTAAAATGAAACTACATTGCAAAATGTCTAAAGTTTTTGGATAGGCACCAAAACTTAAAATGACACACGTTTGGTCATTTCAAAGTTTTGAAAAAATTCAAAATGAAATGAAAAAGCAACAGTGTGTCATCTAGAACCAAAATGAATGACATTTCAGTACAGAGGCAAGAACCCCGGGGGCTGCCCCAATATTGCTTCAGCAAGGGCGCAGCGAGATCTCAGGCGTTTTTCTCTTGGTTCTCACCACTGCACCCAGAGTTTAGACACCCGAGGGGTCAAAACCACTAGATGGTGTGGGGAGAACCATAGAGTTAGGAGGATGCTTTTGAATTTCCCGCCCCCAATAGCTTCCCACTCTGCTTCCATTCACAGCTGGGGGCTGAGAAGACAATGCGATTTCAGCGCTTGCTTTTCAGCTGCTGCAAACCCCCCCCCCCCAAATTTTGTGGGGGTTATGAAAAGTTTTGGGGAAGGGGAAGGGCTCCATGTGCATCAAAGAAACACGTGGAACAAAAGGGCAACCAGCAGAAGGAGGAGGCAGTGAAAACAAACGCTCCCTTCTGCATGAGCCCTCCCTCCTCCTCTCTCTCCACACCCCAAACTGTCAAAAAGCTCCAGCTGGAAGGTGTGGTGACACAGGGAAAGGGAGCATTATTTTTTACTGCTGCCGCTTTCCCTTTTGCCTCCCACGTGGGGTTTTTTGGCAAGGTCAGGGGGGACCCCCCTCCCCCCCCCTGACCTGGCAAATAGCCCCAGCTGGAGGTGAGTTCCCCCAAAGGGGGGGGGTTTGGGAAATTGAAGCCTCGCCACCCAAGTGGTTTTTTTCACAGGTTGGCTGCCCCTCCTGTCAAAAAAACCACCAAGGGCACACTCCAAGTATTTTTTTACACCTTTCATTTCATTACAAACTTTTATTAAAAAAATGTTTTAAGCAACAAAACTAAACACTAATTTTCCTTTGTGCCCATCCCTATCCAAGTAGCTCCTGTTAAATAATATTGCTTTTTTAGGCCAAAAAAAAAAGTTCAGAAAAGGGTCTATGTCTTTTATGAGCAAAATCACCTTAACATGCAAAAAAATGTCAATGTTCAAAGAAAGGAAGGAGATAAGAGACGGACAAAATAAACTGAAGCTCCAAGATTGAAGAAGTCGAATTAGATACTAAGTAAATTTGAAAAACCTAGTAAATATCCAGTTGCATCTAGTAGCAAGATATTGTGTGCTAAAAAAATTAATAATTAATTGTATCAACTGGGAACTGAGTTTCTCTTATCTTTAATTTACTGTAAAAAGAAAAACAATGGGTTAGATAAAGCTTTTGAAAAATACACAGCTTCTTTCCCTTTGTAATTTCTCCTGCTTCTCTTTTATTCTCTGTTACCTCTTTCCCCATCATTCATTTTTCTGTATGAAACCCAAAAGGATATGCCTCCTATATATCTTTAATACTGCTACCTGCTCTGAGCCCTTTGGAAGGAGAAACTACAGATCTAAATAACACACTGTAAGGGAAACAAAATACAATTGTA
This sequence comes from Phrynocephalus vlangalii, assembly GCA_037367305.1. Taxonomy (NCBI): domain Eukaryota; kingdom Metazoa; phylum Chordata; class Lepidosauria; order Squamata; family Agamidae; genus Phrynocephalus; species Phrynocephalus vlangalii. The sequence continues at coordinate 21,191 of JAWVWN010004667.1, forward strand.
CAATGCTCCAGCACAATTTTTCCCAAGTGCCTTATCTCTTGGATTTATAAATCCATTCAACCACTAAAATAAACTTAACCAAGCAAACGACTGAAACCCAAACCCGTTCAGGGTTCTATGTAGTTTTCAATAATAGGGCCATAGCATTTCCTGTACTGTTTATAAGAAACTTGCCTTTAAGCAACAGGCAATAAGTTTTCCTTTGCACTCTCTCACTCCTCTTTTCTGAGCACAGGGAGAAGTAAACCAAACATGCTTTTGGTTTACTCAAATAGCATATCGTTAAATTTAAAATGTAATGACAATATACTTCAGTTCATGCAAGCCTTCAATCTAAGCGTACAGAAAGCCAAGTAAAGCAGTAAAGCATAGCAAACCACTTGGTGGAAAACACCTTTCCCAACAGAAAGATGTTTGTGTTGCAATGGCTACAACCCAGACTGCCTCTAAAGCAAAGGGGACTTCCTTATGAAAATCACGTTTGATTGTTAGAGGCCTTACAATGGGCATTTGATGCATTGTGAACCCAGTCCTACTGATGGGCCACGTGTTATGTAAGATAGGTCACTTCCAGCCTTGAACAAGTACGTAAGAGAATGTTGACCGGTTTCCCCACATATAAAAAGAATATGCAACAATAGAAAAAATTAAGCACGAAATGTTAAAAAAATGTCTTTGCAAAAGCTGGATTTACAAGGCAAATTAAACTGAAATCAGTCTGGCTGCCCTTGCTTCGCCAGCCATACTTTTTCAGATTGGGTGCGACCTGCCTCTTTGCAAATCAGATCCATTCAACTGAGCAATCCAGGAGTGCAGCTGGGACCTGCTAACAGCATAGAGCTAGCTCCAACACTCCCTGTTCTTGCCTCAGCATTAAACTTGGGCTCCTGAGCTTGGCCCATTACCTTTACTTCCAGAACTAGCTACCCTGAAAATCTGCCTGTTTGGCATCTCGTCCCTCAAAGTGTTTGTGTGTGACTCTTGACCTTGGACTGGCTGAGACCCTCTGTGACCTTTACCTCGGGCTGGGTGACATTCTCTTTGGGAAACTGGGACACCCGGCCTGGCCCTTTCAAATCCTAATTGCTGCCCACATCCATGCTGTTACATACCCTACTAAATTATATGAAAATTTTGAATACTGGGCCCCATAAAATACAAAATGTACTAAACTACTATATGACTTACCCTTTGTTCATATTACTTTGGCCCTTAAATGTTATGCTCTGTTTCAATCTTCCCGATTAATACTTTATTAAAATATTTGCAGATGTTACTTAATAAGCCTTCTCTCAAAACTAAAAACAACAATAGTGACATTATAATTACAAAGGGCTTCTTTTTTTAACCTTGCAGCTATTACGTTCTCTTTATTTTTGCAGTTATAATATTAATAACACAATATTTCACATTTACAGAGCAAAATTCATCAAGGTCATGAAAGCAATACAATCAATATATTTAATAATACTTATCACCATTTCATACATAGTAAACTAAATATGCAGCTATACCTTCATCTATATTTCTTCATCAAGGGGGCATAATATTTCTCCCTGAAAACCCTCCCAGGAATAGCCATAGAAGAACAACCTTGCCTTCCAGATTCTCACTGGAGTTTGAGAAGTTCAATCCTGAGAGGGAACTCAAACTTCAGTGTCTCTCATGGGCCCTCCCAGCCACTAGGACATTATCTGTGGAACCTCTGTCCACAGTTCCAACTCACCTCAGAAAGAAAAAAAAATACTTTCCCGGAAATTCAGGGTCAAGGAGATAATCTGGATAAATATTCTTTTTATGCAGCAAGAAATCCATGCAAAATAAAATTAATTTAATCTCAAAGATGTATCTTTACCTGCTACAAGAATGTGAAATTTTTCTAAACAAAGTCTATTTTCAAAGTCTGCCCCTTTTAAAAAGGTTCTCCGCACTAAAGCCAAATCCCAACAAGACCAATTCCTATGCCCCTTACTAACTGCCTAAGAGCAATCACAAAAACATCTAAATTCTTGTTAGAAACAATTTTAAAGCAGGTTTTCGATCCCCAGCTTCTAATCCTTCACCCCGTTCTGGGCCCGATTTGAACTAGAACGTTACTATTTTTTTTGGTCCTTCAAATGGGGAAAGCAAGCTTTTACTCAGTACAGCATGCACCCAGTGAGCTAGACAGTTTTGTTATTGAGGACCCGATGGAAAAAAATTGTCTGGCAAATGAGATGGACAGATAATTTTGTGGGGGGTCACAACCCTATTTAAGCATACAAACTCACAAATCAAAGAGTCTTCAGTCTCCCCCAAAGTATTCCAGGTTTCTTTGCCATTTCTGTGAAAATTCTCAGTCATCCAGTGATTTATCGGAAGTTGAGTCATGATCTGGACCTTCTTTTTTGAGAGATAGAAAAATTTCACTGTATACACCAAAAAAGCTTCATCGGTCTAATACAGCTATGCAAAATCCTCATCTTTTAGCACTTTGACCTCTTGTCACCTGGCCTGAATTAGGCTCAAAGTAACATGGCCTAAATAGGCTCTTTAAAGGGGGAAAAATAGTATCCTTGCCTAAGGGAACAATGGCCAAGTGCTGAAACCCATCAAGAATGGTTGTTAGCTAAGCCTTGGGTGTGAAGGCTTTTTGATTTGCCTGGGACTTTTGGGAAAACACACCTGATAATACAGATAGACATGCCGGAGCCCACTTTTAGTGGGAAAGATCCTAAGCTTTCCAAGGAAAGGCTGTTTAATATGACAACACCATGGCTAAGAATATGTTTAGATACTCCATGGCTCACTACCATCCACAAAATGAACCTCCAGAATAAAATCCTACCCAAACAAAACATTTTTATCACTTAACCCCGCTCACCCATCACAAAGCAATGGTCAACAAGAGCTAAGGTAGCCACTAGCCACATCTGATTCAGACTCAAGGTACCAAAATAACTGAAATTAAATTAGTGAGCAGTGCAATCATGGCCCTTCCTGATGTGATAATGTTAACTTATTAGACTAGACTTGAGCGCCTAATTAAAAAACTCATGCAGGCTACTCACTGGGTGAACTTGTGCCAAAATTTTCTGTCAGCCTGACCTACCTCGCGGTGAGCAGAGACAATAAACGTGCAAAGGATACATGCGTAACACTGTATGACTCATGGTAAAAGGAGAGGGAAAAGGAACAAACCCTAATAAAACCATTTCCAGAATTTCAATGTGAAGACCCCATTACAAATCTGCAAAACTAAGTCACATATGCAACTGAACCTGAAGCATAGCTTCTATTTATTAGTAATAGCTGAAATTTTAAAAATTTTTACTATCCAAGAGGAGCCTCTCATAAAAATACCCCCTTTAAGCTAATTCTTAAAGGCTTGAGATCTAGTTAGTAAAGCAATAGAGTGAGGCTAGGGCCAGGGGAACCTGCAATTTAAATCCCTGCCTGGCGCAGACACTCTTCGGGAGACACTGGGATCCACACATACTTGAACATCCTATTAGGTTGAATAAAGGGTGCAAGTGATGGCATTAACACTGAGTCTGGCGTGAAACAATGAGCTCTCCAGAAAAGCTGAGACTGGAATTGTGGGTTGATATTTTGAGAGCCAGTAGGGGAAAAGCGCTTGCTTAAGAAGGGGATCTGAATTTAATGACAGTGACATTGACGCCCACATGTTCTCTACATTGATTGTGCAATTTGCATGAGGACAGAAAAAACAAAGCAATTAGATAAATATAAAATTAAAGAAATTAAATATTTTACTGAAAAGCTGCAGATTAGTTTTAAAAGATACCATAAACCACAAGTACTTCAATAATTAAAATACAATTAGACATCCTTCTCTTTTAACCTCTGGGTACTAGTATCCCGTTAATCCATCAGTGACCAAATGTTGCAATACATGTATTTAAACTCATCAAAATTAAATTGTAAACAACTTTATCTCTCTGCCCCTAATAATTTCACAAGTGCTTTCTGTGTAATGGGGTTTTTTATGGAAAATATAAAAAAGCTAAAGGCCTGGCAGGTTTATTATTAAACTTTTTACCTCCAGTATTAATGGGGAATAAAATGATCACATTATTATTACCGGTGTGTCAAAACTGCCGAATCATTTAAACTCAAGCTACTTTGGCCATTGTCATAAAACCCCCATAAGCTAGGACTTCTATTAGCTACAAATTTAGCAAGGGAAAAATTTTTTCAATTTTAGCAAACCATAAATTACATTTAAAAATTTGTAAACAGACACCACCTTGAAGTCTAGCATATATCGTTCCATCCTTCATTATTAAATATATAGGCATAACATCACCCATCTGGGTTGGTTTATTTATGCTACCCTTCATCCACCTCCATGGCTACTCGCCTTTTCAATTTCCACAACAATCTGCATCTTTAAGTGTGAGGCCCAGATTTAAAGCTTGCATGGATTAAATATGCCACCATTTTTGTGGTGGTCGTGGTAACATGGCAGTTAAAATGCAAACAACATTTTTTAGACCATAAGGTAAAAAGAGAGAACTATTTCTTATAGTATATAAATTTAAAAATGAAAAAAATATTTCTAGAATTCTGGTTAGAGTTGTGGTAAAATTTGGACTGGGGACTTTGGAATCTTGGTTCAATTCCATTTTGCCAAAAAAATTCAAATTTGGGGACAGGGCAGTTATAGTCCCCTCAGTCTAGCATAACCTCCCAGTATGTTTGTTGTGGGATAAACGTTGGGGAGTGTATGCTATTTTTGAACTCACTGGACAAAACAAATATATATATGACAAATAAAATAAAATATTAAATAATCTTTTGACACCAAACATTTCTACAAATTATCATGAATTAAAGACTTTTGGAAATTAAAGCTCTCTGGTCAATGAACCAGGACAAACTTGGGGCATCTGGGACATGCAGCTAGTTTTAGGTGGTAAAATCCTAAAAACCACTGACCTACGAAACTATTGTGCAATGCATTTTTCTAAACAAGATAGTTATTATAACTATGTGACTTTATAATGACAATGAAAAGGAAGGCACTTTTTAAAACATTGAAATAAAGGAGAAATTGGGAACTATGACAGATTTACTAGATTCTACTCAAATTGTATGCAGCACTAAGAGCTAAATACAAAATATTTTAGAAATCAGATGAAGCCACGCAAGTGCTGTTAGGGACCCAAATATATACTTCCAAGCAAACAGAAGTGTTTTAAAACACATTTAGAAAAATAATTCATTGTAGGTAATACCTTTATCAGGTTGAATACACAGAAAACTACTAGCTAATGGTATCTAGTTTGCTTCTGTTAATATTTTACCTAGTGATCACCTAAAAGCTGTCATCTCGTTGCTCTGCTACCGTATGCATTTGGAAAGCAGAATAAGAACATAAGAACATAAGAAGACCCCGCTGGATCAGGCCAAAGGCCCATCTAGTCCAGCTTCCTGTATATCACAGCGGCCCCACCAGATGCGTTTGGGAGCGCATGAGACTAGATATCTGTCCCCTGATACCACTCTCCTGCATCTGGCCCTTGAAGTACCCTGGTTTCTCCATCATGGTTGTAACCTGTGATGGACTTTTCCTCACAGGAATCTGTCCAATCCCTTTTGAAGGCATCCAGGCCAGATGCCATCACCACATCCTGTGGCAGGGATTCCATAGACTTACAACGCGCTGTGTGAAAAAATATTTTCTTTTGTCCGTTCTTACTCTCCCAGCCTTCAATTTGATGTAGCCCCTATTCTGGTATTTTGGGAGAGAGTGAAGAGCTTCCCTCTATCCACTTTACTCATACCCTGCATATATTTGTATGATCTCAATCATATCCCACTCAAGCGCCTTTTTTTCAGACTAAAGAGGCCCAAATTTTAGCCTTTCTTCAAAAGGGAGGTGCCCAGCCCAGTAATCATTTTAGTCGCTCTCTCATTTGCACCTTTTTCCAGTTCTACTAAGTCTTTCTTGAGATGCGGTGACCAGAATTGTACACAATACCCAGTGGGGCACTTACAAATTGTTTGTATAATGGCATTATAATGTTGGCTGTTTTATTTTCAATCCCTTTTTGAGATAATCCCTAGCATAGAAATTGGCCTTCTTCACCACTGCCACAAAACTGGGGAGACACCTCATGTAGCTGTCCACCAACACACCAAGATCTCATTCCTGATCCTCACAGATAACTCAGAGACCATGAGTTGATAGATTAAGTTTGGATTTTTTGCCCAAAAGCATTACTTTACTTTTGTGTTCTTTTAAATGCATTTTAACATTTGGTCAATTCTCATTGTTGCTGGAATTCTCTGGGATGGAGTGTGTTATTTGGGGACATTTTGCACTTATTTCTAAAAATATTGTCCAGTTTCGGATTTTTGGATAAAATATCTCCCAACTGTAATCACATCATATACTTACATGGGAACTGGGCAAATTTGTGGAAGAAAGGTATATAAGTCATTATGGTTGATGAAACTCTCATATTGAGAGGAAGTATGTCAATGTCAATGTTATGCATTCAATGAAGAAAGGAAGCCATTGCCTGTTATGCAACACCTAAGCAGAGCTGTTAATAACAGAATACTTTAGAAGGTATTATCCATAAGATTGGCAAAAGATGGAAACTACATACACCAGTGGTTCCCAAACATTTTGGTCTCACAACTCCATTGATTTTCTAAATGCTGGTCACAGCGCCCTTGGCATGGGGGGGGGGGGGTTGGAAGCTGACTAGGAACAGGATCTTCACACACACACACATACACACACATCATCACATCCTCTCCTCCCCTGAATACCCCCAAGGTTCCTCCTCCTTCCAGGTCCAGATTTAGGAAATTCACAAGGCCACCTAGCAAGCACTTCCACCTAGGACCATAGAGGTAGAGAAAAGAGAGGTAGGCATACTCCACTTCCTATTCTTCCTTTATAGCTGCCATAGCTCCATGTTCCATTTTTCCATGTAGTATTATTTTATTTTATTTATTTTAGAGTATTTTTACCCCTCCTTTCTCCTTGGAAAAGGACCCAAGGTGGCTAAAAGGATCCAAGTAGTAGCCCTGCCTTAGTGTCACAGTGCCACAACACACAGTTTGGGAACCCCTGGTGTACCTAACACAATGCAGATGTCAATCAATTACAGAGGAGCTATAGCAGGAGAGGGCATGTTTGTTGGCTTTCCAACGATGTTTGCTTAGTTACGGTAATAATCAGGGTTCTGGAGGAGCTACTTTTCACATTGCTTCACATAAAATCTGGATTCTAAAAACTTTGTGACAGTGTTAAGCTTCCTACTAAAGGTTTTCTCATGTCTCAGAAATGGCTGCTTAACACTTGCTGTGACACAAAACTCTCCAGGAATGTAAAAATAATATAAAATTGAAGGTCTTCCATCAAAGTGGTGAGAAGGTAGAAATTCCATCGGAGAATTCAGAGTCCCTATGTGGACCTTTGTATTTTTACTAAACTTGTCAGTAATTTATGAAAGGATGTAATAACGAATGGTGAGGAGAAAGCTCTTACCTTTATCAATACTCCAACAAGGATAATGAAAGGCCAGGCCTAAGTCTATTTGCTGCCACAGGATGTGGCAAAAGCCACCACTTATTCAGTTAAATTTTCATTATGCCCAAAGAAATTCAGCACCACAGTACTCTGCAATTCATTTACCATCTGACACAGACAGGTCTGATTAGAAAATCTTTCAGTCAGCAAGACAAAATTGGCTTGAGCTCCACCACATATTAGCCTTTTAGCTTTAATGAATAATTAAACAAGCATAATAGAAAGGTCTGAAAATTAAAAATACATAACTGTCATTTTTCATGCGTCCCTGTAATTTCTAGTGGACAAACCTGTTTTAAAAATGGTGGTGACTTCATTCCGAGACATGTTCAAAAAGTGAGCAATCACACACACACACCACGCGCTCACACGTCTTTCTTCAGCCTATTCTTGTCCCCACCATCATATCCCATCCAAATATCATTATATCTAACAAGAAATTATTTAAGAAACAAAGCAAAATTGAAACTCCCCTGAAAAACCATTGCAGATGCTTCATGGAGAACAAATTAAAGAGAACAAAGGCTAGATGTGTCACCTGGCTGAGAAGGCATGTTGTTGTTAGATTGTGTTAGGTTGGATGAGCTGTCAGAATAAGATAAATGATGCTCAGTTGTACCATTAACCTGTGACATTTTTGACAGTGCTAGCCTAGGTGCTGGAAGAAAAGTTGAATATTTCTTCTATGCTTTTCCTTTGGCTTATTTTGAAATGCTACACAGGAAGAAAAGAAAGATAGACAGAATGAAAGATAAAAAAGCAGATGAATCCATCCAGGTAAAAATATGTCTAGACAGACGTTTCCCATTACTAGATGAAGAAAAAGAAAGGGTGGGGAGATATTTTCTGAAAGTAAACTGTGATAAAATGCATCATTGAACTTGAAAAATTATATAATTCAACGGTCAAAAATCTGAACATTTTAAAAAGAAAAAAAATCCAAATATATTGACAATTCATTTTTTCATTTTTTTCAGGATGCCCTGAAGGAACTAGAGAGAAGCAGACAAAACCCCTACATAATTATGAGCATTACATATTCACATTAGACTTATGTACCGTTTTGGAGTTCAGTCTTGAGTGGTTCTTGTTTCATGAGAAGGCATCTACATCTTGATTATATGTGACCGTTATAGCCTGCTCTATTTATAAGAATAAATTATTGATGTCAATACAGTGGTACCTTGTTTTACGAACGCCTCAGTTAATGTAATTTGCCGTTTACAAATGTAAATCCATTGAAAATGCCTCAGTTTTTGATTTTCTTTTAATATGAAGCAAGTTTCCCCAGGATACATTGTGCCTCGGAAGGTTATAGCGCCATCCCCCTGGACTCGTCGGTTCACAAATTTTTTGCAATACGAAATATACCGGAGAACGCATTAAATTCATAAACTGAGATACTACTGCACCTGAGTTTTGTTGCTTTAAAATTCAAAGTAGAGCATGTCATAAGCGGTCACTTGAATGGCATGCAAAACCTAACAGCATGATGGAGCTGATCACCTCATAGAAGCTGAATTAATATAGCATAGAAGGAAATGGATCCTGTTCTGGTACAATTCACAATTTAAAGAACACAGTAAGCCCTTCAGAAGTCTGCTGAGAAGCATGCTAAGAAGCAGACACTCAAGAACACCTCCCTAGAGCCAGAAGTCATGGCCTTAATCAGGAGAGGAAGTTCCCTTGTGCATTGGGATCCAGAAGAGATCGCTTCATCCTTTATGATCCTTCTGTGCTGATCAGCTAAGGGCATCATGCATCATGGAGGTGAAAACAAGTGGGTGCATAATTATCAGTGTTTACATTTTGATTTCATTTTTACCAGATATGTGTTACTAAGTATTTTGCTGCAATACACATTTTAATATATTGGGCATATTTACCTGAACAATACTGGTTTTTTTGTTGTTTGTTTTTTCAAATATGCACAGTGAGGCCAATTTGCTTCCTTCTTTCCAGTACTATAAGCACAATTGCAAAAAAGGTCATGTCTACACTTCCTTCACCTCTGACACTGGTGACTTTAGAGAAGCTTCTGGGGTGCCTTAAAGTGGCTACAGTTAGTTCAGTAGATGCTAAACCCTAAATTATGTTTGCTCCTGGGCTATGTTGAATATGTAATTAAAAATAAGTGCTATATTTTGTAGGAATGTGAAATAACACTAACATTTTATATGATAATAATGTACCACATCCATATTCTTGTTTAACTGGAAACTGGTTAATACCTTGAATCTTTGATTTCAGTTCTTTGCATAAACTCTGCCTTGTGTTTGCAGAACCTTTGTGGTATGCAGTAGTATTCAAGACATCTCAAGAAAGATGAGCCAAAGGCTATGCAATAACCTAGACTGTTCAATTTGGAGTTTGGGCTGTCTGGATTGTATTTTACCACATTCTACCTTTGTTATAAAAAAATTAGTAGCAAAAAATCCTAAATTCAATCTCATGTCATCATTTATAACAAGGGCACAAAGGCTCATCTGTTGGGCTCTAGTGCTGTTCTACCAATTTCACTACACTACAATATCATTATATGATGAGTGTGTTACACATTAGATAAAAAGAAATCAGCAAAATTAAATATTATTTTTCAAATTAAAATCAATCATAATGGCATTCCTGATAAACTCCAGACCAAATTTCTTGTCAAATAAATTAAAAGTTGATAAAAACATATGTTATGTATATTTAACAGAATGTGTAAGAGATTGTTAAATGGAGCAGTTAGATTCTGCAGTGTCATGATGTTAATTCACAAGTGTTAGAGACTAGTAATCACAGACATGTTAATTGATGATGAAGTGCAGGTGGAACTGATTATAACATCATGATTTGTAATGGTTAGATCAGATTGCATCAATTGTAATTAGTGATTCATCAATCTTTTGATCTTTT
>JAWVWN010004668.1:0-20940 GCA_037367305.1 Phrynocephalus vlangalii
ACGCTCCCCTCCGCCCTGTGCGGAGGGGGGCGTCTTTGCCGGAAAGGGCCGGGCAGAAGGGATGGCTACGCTTGGCTAGCCTACGCAGGGAGGCGACCCTATTTAAGCCACCGGCGCGCTCCCTGCCGCCTCCCCGGACGGCGGGAAAATTCCCGGGGACATGATTTTACGGGTGGGGGGGGAGGATTGGACCGCGGAAAGACTCTCGAGAGCCTCCCGGTGGCTCTGAGGGGGGGGGGGGGCTGCTAGGGTTGGGAGGAGGGCTACTTCCCGGGGGGGGGGGTGAAGCGGTTTCTCTCCCCAACCGGGGCCGGGCGTCCAAGCTCTTCCTCCTTCCTTTACTGCGCGGGAGAGGGGGGGGGGAAGCGGCTCCTTTCCCCAACCGGGGACGTCCCCCGGACTTTGGCTTTCTCCCTTGCCTTCTCGGCTGGGAGCGGGGTGGGGGAGGCGGCTCCTCCCCCCCTGATTAGGGCCGTTCGTGCAAGCCCCTCTTTGCTTTCTCCCGGGCCGGGAGAGGGGTGGGGAAAGCGGCCCCTCGCACCAAACTGGGGCCGCTTCGTTTTGTAAAGCCCCTCTCTTTACTGGCTGGGAGAGGGGTAGGGAGACGGTTCCTTGGCGGACGGCTGTGCGGGCGTGGGGTAAAGGGAAAACACAAACCACCAACGGAATCAAATAAATCAACCTTTTTTGGGGGGCGCCTGGGGGTGCCCGAGCCAACTCAGCCAGGTACTTACGGCGCTGCTTCAGCGCGTGGCGCTGCTGCTGCTGGACTCTCGGGGCGGCGGCCATTTTCCTTCAGGTTCCGGCTGTAGGCCCCCGGGGCCTTATTGCAGCTTAAACTCCCCTTTCTTCCTAGCCATTACTAGTGGGCATCTTGCGCCCTATTATCTACCGGGGCATTATTGAGGGAGGGGGGGTATCCCTGGCCTGACGGTGGACATTGGGCCCCCTGAAGGCTGGTGGCACCCGGGGGCCATTTTGTTTTGGCTATCTTGGTGACCAGGCCCCAAAGAACATCCGGGGCAATCTGGGCTTGTGGGTGGGGGGTTATGTGGGGGAGTGACGCTGGGTGTTAATCCACATTGGGGAGGTACCTGGCCATCACACTATTTTCGCCCCTACCAAACCCTCTGCTGACTTATTTTCCATCAGCCCTCGGCCAGTCATGCCACCCAAGAAGGCATCGGGCAAGGGCAAAGGCAAGGCCCCACCGCCTAAGCGCCCAAACCCCCTTTCACCTGACCCTGAGGGGTCATCTTCTGATGATGAGGAGTGGATCCGCTTGGCCACGGCATGGGCAAGCTATCACGCCTGGAACGCGATCATGCCCGCCAAAAGGGAATGGCAAACTTCTTATGGGGGTGACCAAACCCCAAGGGATGCGAAGGCTCGCAGCAAGGCGGGACTTAGGTTGATGGGAGATCTCATGATGACGCGTATTTCTGCTCTTGAGGCGGCTGTGGCTGGTCCTTCTGGCCACGCCCCTTCGGATGTCTCCCACAGGTTAACTGAGGCCATGCCGGCCAGGCATCAGCTGCTGAGGCGGGTGACGCCCCGCCCCGTAGACACATGACATCTTGCCAACCCAATGACGGAGGACCATCGGCAGCAGGCCCCGGACTTGTCACTCTCTGCCCCCCCCTCTGAGTAGATCGGTACCTGCAACCCCGCAGCAACGCGTGCTGGGTGAGTGTGGTTCTGGCTCGGCTCATACATCTACACAGGTCACCTGGCCTTGGCTTGCCCCCCCGGGGGAGTCACGTGCCCAGGTGCAGTCTACCGGCCCGGCGCGCCCCGCGTGGCGGGAACCCAGCTCGTGGGTGGGGGTTCGGGCCCCCCAGATGGCCGAGACGGCGGTGCAAACTGACCCCTTACAATCTAGTACTACTGACCTAACGCAGGAAACCGCGCCAGGCGCGCTTACTGCGGGCACGGCAGCTTCTGAAGTAGGGCAGCCCCCAGAAGCTCCCCCAGCCACGTCTAGGACCCGCGACCTTCCTGAGGGCGATGAATCGATGCCACTCGGTGACCACCTTTCAGAGGCTATGGTTGCGAGAATCACTGCGGGAAAGTATGTTGAAATTTTCGATCTATTGAACCGGGAAATTGATCCCAAAGAATTGGAGCACCTTGATGACAAAGAGAAGGAGCGGATCCGGAAACGCAAGCCGGAACGCTCCTGGAACAATTGGCTGATCGCATTTGTTACCTTCGCAGGGATATACACGGAGGCGCACCCCGAAAAGGCTTCCGCGCTTTTCCATTATTTGGACTTAATTATCCGGGCCCGCAGCGATTTTCCTAACATGGCTTGGCTAATCTATGACGAAGGCTTCCGCCGCAGAATAGCCAAGGAGCCCAGCCTCCGCTGGGACCGCCCGCATAATTATCTTTGGCTCAGGGCGACGAGTGCTAGGTCCAATGAACGATTTGATAGCGGTCACCCAGTTCCCCGCTCCAGTGCCTCTTGTAGTACCCGCCCTGGCGCGGGCCAGTCGGTTCAACCCCGGCTGGTCTGCTTCGACTACAACAGCCGGGGATCTTGCGGTCGCCGTCAATGCAAGTTTCGACACATCTGCTCCACTTGCGGAGCTGCCCACCCGGCATCCACATGCTCACGCGGCCGGCCGGGGGGGGAGGGAGGAAGAGATTTTGGATCAAAGCGTAACCCCGCTAGCTCCAACCAGCCTCACAAGGGGACCTAGCCCAATCAAGATCCCCATCCTGCAGGCGTGGCTACGTAGCTACCCTGACCAGAGAGAAGCTCGTTACCTATTGGAGGGCTTCATGTACGGCTTCCGCATCCATCCTTTGGCGAGCGGATCCCTTACATGGCCAAGAATCTAAAATCCATAGCCGGCATGGAACATATTGTTCGTGCCAAGATCGCAGCTGAGCTCGCTGCTGGGCGGATAGCTGGCCCATTTCGACACCCACCAACGCCTTGCTTTCGGGTATCCCCGCTGGGGGTGGTCCCTAAAAAGACGCCGGGAGAGTTTCGCCTTATCCACCATTTATCATACCCGGCCGGGGCCTCGGTTAATGATGGGATACCGCAGGAATTGGCTAGTGTCCGATACACCTCCTTCGACGCAGCTGTGCACATGGTCCGCAGCTGCGGCGTGGGGGCTGAGATCGGAAAATGTGATGTAAAATCAGCATTTCGACTGCTACCTGTACACCCTGAGGACTCCGAGCTCCTCGGCTTCGCGTTTGAGGGTCTATATTACATGGATAGAGCCATGCCATTTGGCTGCTCCATTTCTTGCTCGGCCTTTGAGCGCTTTAGCTCCTTTTTGGAATGGGTGGCCAGACAGCGATCGCACACCACACATATCATCCATTACCTAGACGATTTTTTATTTGCGGGTGTCGCGGGCACTGGCCAGTGTGCCGAACTAATGTCTACATTTAAACATATGGCGGGGGAACTGGGCTTGCCTCTCGCTGAGGATAAAACGGAGGGACCGGCCACTGTGTTGACATTCCTGGGGATCGAGCTTGACACCGTTAACCAGGCCTCCCGCCTGCCGGCCCGGAAGCTGGAGGACCTGCGAATACGGCTCATCGACATGCGAGCTCGCAGGAAGGCCACTCTCCGCGAGTTACAACAACTAATTGGGCACCTTAACTTCGCATGCCGAGTGATTGCCCCCGGTCGGCCGTTCTTGCGCCGACTGTGTGACAGCATTGCCGGGCTGCGTAGCCCGCATCACAGGCGTCGTATATCTGCAGAAATCAGGCAAGATCTTGAGTTGTGGCTGGACTTTTTGTCCAGCTTCAACGGCGTCTGTTTTTGGCGGAATGAGATTCTTGAGGGAGCACAACACCAGCTACAAACGGATGCTTCTGGAGCATGGGGATTTGGCATGTATTTCCGGGGCCGGTGGTGCGCAGGTTCATGGCCCCGGGAGTGGCAGCACAGCGGACTCACTCGCGATCTCACATTCCTCGAATTATTTCCCATTGTGGGTGCTGTATTTTTATGGGCTGACATTTGGTCGGATTCGGCTGTAAAGTTTCAATGTGACAATCTGGCCGTGGTTCATGTGGTCAATAATTTGACTTCAAAATCGAAAAGAGTGATGCGATTGGTCCGGGCCTTAACCCTTAGGTGCCTCCAGTATAACATTGTGTTTCGCGCGTGCCACGTGCCGGGGATCCGTAATGACCTTGCTGACGCTCTGTCCCGTCAACAGATGGAACGGTTCAGAGCGTTAGCACCCTCTGCTTGGAAGGACCCCGATCAACTCCCATCAGAGGTATGGAGCCTTGGCGAATAGAAGCCAATCGGGCCATGGGGTTGGCGCTGGCACCCAGCACGAGGCGCGCATATTCGGCTGCATGTGCCGAGTATGCCTGCTTTTGCGCCAAGGAGGGAATCCACCGACTTTGGCCTGCATCGGCGGATCAGCTGGTGCAGTTCGCAGTACATCTGCATTTCCAGGGACTCGCGCCACGTACCATCCAAGGCAAATTGTCTGCCCTATACTATTATGCGAGGTCCCAGGGTTTCGCCATCCCTGAATGTCAATTCAGGATTGCGAAAATGATCGAGGGATGGTCTAGGGAGAGGGGTAAGTCTGCAGATTCTAGGACGCCCATTTCGCCTGAGATGTTGTGCCGCTTGGCAGATACGTGGCCTAAGGTATGTGTAGATAGTTTTGAAGTTGCGTTGTTCCATGCGGCTGCATTAGTGGCCTTTTTCGCCGCCCTACGTGTCAGCGAGCTATTGGCCAGTTCAAAACGGGATGATTCGGAGGTAGCATTGTTGTGGACAGATCTGGCGCTTGATGCTGACCAAGTCGTGCTCCACATACGTAAATCAAAAACAGATCAGCGAGGTCGGGGCACCCTGATACACCTACGTAGGTGTTCAGTTGAGCAAATCTGCCCCGTCAGGGCTTTACAACACTACGCCCGGCTGATTGGTACTTATCGGGGGTACTTATTCCAGCATAAAGATGGGTCGCCTCTAACGCGCTTTCAATTTTGGCGCATCTCTCTCAGGGCCTTGCAACTCGCTGGCATTCATGGGTGGCATTTTGGCACCCATTCCTTCAGGATTGGGGCTGCCTCGACTGCTGCAGCTATCGGCATGGATGCGGCCGCTATACAACGTATCGGCCGCTGGAAGTCTAACTGTTTTAAGGCATACGTTCGCCCGTTAATGGACCGGTAAAACCGGCCCAGTTGTTCTGTTTTGTTGTTACAGGTCCGACTGTTCCAGCTCGTCGACGAATTGTGTTTTATGGTCATAGCTATGTGTACTGGGCTGCCAAGTATGCTGCACGATCTGGACGTGGCCGCGATCTCGGCCTGGGACAATGGGCAGAGTTGGTTTGGAGGGGAAGACGGGGATGTCCTGGAGCGCGTTTTTGACCACAGCACTCGCGGACCCCCTTGACCCTCCGCCTGCCATTGTCGTTATTCACTTGGGCGGTAACGACTTGACCCGGATGTCGGGCAAATCGCTAATCCTTAAGGTCATCGGTGACCTGAGAGTTTTCAAGAGTCATCGCCCTGACACCAGGATTCTCTGGTCGGCGATTATTCCACGTCTGCAATGGGGTCCGTACCATCCCCCTCAGCAAATGCACAAATCCCGCAAGGGAGTTAATAGGGAAGTTGCCCGAGTGGTCAAGTCAGAGTTGGGTAATGTAATCTGGCACCCCAATATTACGGCTCGTGATAACAGTTTATATCGTCCGGATGGAGTGCACCTTTCTGATGCGGGCCTTGAGATATTCTTGCACGACATTTCGGAGGGCCTGTGTGCTGAACTTTTCAGCTGGTTGGGGTGAGAGACCGCAGTGCGTCTCTCTGTGGCGGGTAGCGCAAATAAAAGTCTAACGACCCGGCCCCATTATTTAATTAATAACTTCATGGTCCAGGCAGTCCTCAATTAAAGTAGATTAGGGTTTAGGGAGGTGTGAAGTAATAACAAACCAATTTAAAGTGGAGGGCTGCCAACGTGTAATTAAACCTAATAGGCCAGGTAAAATCCTGGCGAATAGGGACCGAGTAAAATTATACGCCCCAGAATTAGATTGCGCTACCACACAGGTCCTCCTGGAGTTTAATTGTGTTACGTTGATAGTTCAAAGTTGGTTCCTGTGTTCAATAAAATGTGGCCCATGTTAAACCAACTTAAACTGTGTTGCCTCGTTATTATGGCCTTGAATGGCAATGAACGCTCCCCTCCGCCCTGTGCGGAGGAGGGGCGTCTTTGCCGGAAGGCCGGGCAGAAGGGATAGGCTACGCAGTTGGCGTAGCCTACGCAGGGAGCGCGACCCTATTTAAGCCACCGGCGCGCTCCCTGCCGCCTGCCCGGACGGCGAGGAAGAATTGCCCCCTCCCTCCCGCCGCCATTACGTGCTGGTGATGCTTTGCTGGTCGCTTCGGGGCCGGATGGGAATTTTTGACCGCCACTCGAATTGGCCGTGAGTGGCGGTGCTTTTTCGCCCATCCCACTAGTCACAGGCTGGCGTGGAGTGTGTAACCCCGGTCACATAGGCGGGTAGCGCAAATAAAAGTCTAACGACCCGGCCCCATTATTTAATTAATAACTTCATGGTCCAGGCAGTCCTCAATTAAAGTAGATTAGGGTTTAGGGAGGTGTGAAGTAATAACAAACCAATTTAAAGTGGAGGGCTGCCAACGTGTAATTAAACCTAATAGGCCAGGTAAAATCCTGGCGAATAGGGACCGAGTAAAATTATACGCCCCAGAATTAGATTGCGCTACCACACAGGTCCTCCTGGAGTTTAATTGTGTTACGTTGATAGTTCAAAGTTGGTTCCTGTGTTCAATAAAATGTGGCCCATGTTAAACCAACTTAAACTGTGTTGCCTCGTTATTATGGCCTTGAATGGCAAAAAAACTTAGTAAAACATTTTTAATTAAAAATAAGCACAATTATTTTTTCTGGATAAATTCTCAAGTCTAATACCATTATCTGTCATAGATGTGCATTTAAGCTGAGTGAAACATTCTTTTCTTCATGATAATCACACAGGCACCAAATTTTTTTCATTTGCATCTGGAGGGTCAGTTTCATGCTGTGTAGCATACCTTAATCAAATGGGAATGATGCCATCTTCTATATTTATTTTAATTAATTTATTTATTTTATTATTTATATATTATTATATATTATTTATATGACCCCTGCTGGTTCTGGGTATGCGCAACAACTCGCCTGCAATGATATAAACCACTTGCACCCTTAAGTCAAAAAATCAAGTCTTTCCTTTTTACCAGCAGTCAGCCACAACAGGTGACCTTCCTTCCATTTGCTCAGAATGCACTATGAAAACTGGCCAATGATATACAGTAGATACGTTACAGAAGGACATGCATGCATACTTGCACATAGACATATGCATGTGTACACTCATGCACACACACGTACTCTACCTTGCTAGAATGCCTGTCTATGAATACAAAAGGGGCAACTAGAAATGAAGTGTTTAACAATACAAATGCTTGAATGTGAGAGAAAACAAAGCTTATATCCATCCTTCTTTCTTCATGAGAACCTCCCTCAATATTCAATGCATGCCCAGCTTGGAAAGAAACAGGCAATACTTCTTTCCAGCACAAAGCAGAAGAAACTCAACTGGAAGGCATATGGTTTGGGTTTTGATGGACCTCAAACCAGAAGAATCAGACTGATCTAGAAGATGTATCAAGACAAATGAGAAGTTTGATCTGATTTCAACCCTCCAAAATCAATTGCTTGTGAAGCTACAAGCAATTGACTTTGGAGGGCCACAGAGGCACAACATATCTTCAAAAAGAATAAATTTCTCTCCAAAAAGCAAGTTATGATAAGTAGTGAGGGTGCAGAGTATATTGTCTAATTACTGACAGGTTGAGCATGTTTATTACAGTGAATGTTCTTACCACAGGTCTCCAATCACAGGGCTCTGAGATGAGGATGTTGAAGAAGTATCACAAGACATTGTACTATTCTGTACTCGTTGTTAGTTCTACCCTACAAGAGCAGCAACCTGGTTTTAGTGAAAGTTCTGGATCAATGAAAGTGTTTTTTCTCAGTGTTTTTTCTGTGGTTTTATTATGCTGCTTTTATTACGGGGATTTTTTCTTGTCCTGCCGTCTTATCAGTGTTTTTTTTTTTTTTTTGGTGATTTTATCATGCCGCATATATTATGGGTTTTTTTCTTTTTTCTTTTTTTTCTTTTCTTGGTTTGCTTGTTTACTCAACTATTATTGCTGTTTGTTATTTATTTGGTATGTTTATTATTGTTATAATTATTGTTGTAAACCGCCCGGAGTTCCCTGAAACGGGTGAAAATTTAAGTAAATAAATAAAAAAATAAAAAAATAAATAAATAAAAAATAAAAAAAAGTTGGCATTGGCTTTTAGAAAATTAGGTTGGTAAACCTTTCACCTCTGTCATTCTATCACTGTTTTTTCTCTGAAATTTCAAGGTCCTTTCTTTCTTCATAATTCACAAGAATAAATAAAATTTCCTTTTAACGTTAGAGCAGGGAGACAGTGAACCCAATTACTGTGAGGGGTGGGATATTCCAAGCTAAAGGGGCTTTTAAAGAAAATTAGACCCCAAACTTCAAGCTTTGGATTTGGGCTTCCTGCCGAAAAGGGGTTAGATGCCTTATGGGTTCCTTCCAACTCAAAAAAATTTATAATTCTAAATTTTTAAATAGACTGCAATTTATTTAAGTATATGCACTAGAGAGGGCACAAAACGAACAATTTTTCATTTCTTTTTTTTTTCTTACGTAATGAAATGACAAACAATTTTTGTCTCTAAAAAAAAATGAAGCAAGAGAAACACCAGAAATTTTGTCACCTTTTCTTTTCATTACCCAATACATGAACTGCTTTAAATCAAAAAAAAAATAAAAAAAATAAAATAAAGAACAAAACGTAACGAAAAAAACGAAACGAAAACATTTTTTTTGAAAAAATTCATGAAAATGGAAACAAACAAAACGGACCCCCCAAACGACAAATGAAACACCTTTTTTTAAATTTTGTGCCCTCTCTAATACATGCTTGAAATGATCATTTTTCCATTTTTTGCTTTAACACTCACTTTTTTAATTTTTATGTCATATAATAAAATAAATTACTTTTCATAGTTTTGCTGCATTGGATTAAAAAAAAATCATTACTTTGAACCTGCACTTTAAAAAAAACAAAAAAAGGTTTCGTGAAAAAATAAAAGATGGACATTCTAGACATATAGCAGGGCTGTTAAACTTTGAACGGGCCCAAAGGGTCTACTTTTTCCGGGAAAAATTTGCCTGGGGGCTACTACACAAAAACCTCAACATAACGAATTTTATCCTCCAAGTACATGCTCATAAGTAAAAACTTTTGAAAGTAAGCAGGTTTTCCATAGGAATGCTTTAAAACCAAAAAATTTTGAGGAACAGATTTCAATCACCAGGCCCGGGAACGCCCCTGGGCTGAGACAGTGACTGCAGACACAGAACTTTGCGGGGCAGTAGGGGCCCCTTGGGAGGGGAGAGGGGGGGGGAAACTTTATCCCCTCACTTTTTTTTTATGTCTGGGGGGCTATTTTTGAACCCTTTCAGCTACCTTTTTTTGCATCCTGACATATAGCATTAAAAACTAAAATGGTCGAAATGGAATACTTGAGACATGAAAGGAAAGCATGACCTTTAACAAAGAACTTGTCACCTTGCATACATGTATACCCCACATATGCACATGTCTGGTACTAACGTGTTTTAAATATTCAAATTTTTTCCCTTTTTTTTAGGAATCATTCTTTGAAAATTATACTGAATTTTTTGAATATAAACTTTGGGTTTTTAAATTTTATTTTTGATCTTATTTTTAAATCATGAAAACTTATTTGAATGGGATTTTGTACCTGAAAAAAGATCCCATTGGGAAAGGGGGTTAGACAACATTTGCATTGGGATATCATTTTATCAGAAGGGGCTTCTTTAATTAAAACTTTAGAAAATTAAGGAAACTTAATCAAATTTTTTCCTATTACCTAATCCCCACGGGACATTTTAATTTGGGGCCATTTTATTTTACATTTGGGACGCAGTTTTTGAATTATTTACACTCAAACTGACTCTGTTGAACTGGCCTATATTACTGATTGAAGAATTTTCAAAATTTAAAATTGGAAAAATATACTTCAGTGAAAATTAAACCCCAAACAAATGGGAAAGAGGGAAAAAGCTATTAATTATGAAATTTTGGGGCACTGTACAAGAAATGAATTACAAATCTTGGTCCTCATTCTTAAAACAAAAAAAAAGGAGTAACGGGTTATAACTGGGGTTGCTACCAAGGGGGAATAGCACACGGCATGCTGTTACACAACCTCCAACAGAACATTGGCTGGCTTTTAAAGGGTGCTTTAACATGGTTCGGAAATAGGACAAGCGTCCCCCCATAAAATTGGCGCTGGTGGCCCTGCCGGGGATCTCTTTTAAATTCCATTTTACCTCCTCTCTCACTCTCAAGGTCTACTCTCTAGTGTAAAATCTTAGGGTGGCACCAATGACTAATTTTTTGTGATAGGGGACATTAGAACACATTCTATTGTTAAACTTAGCTTTTTTACTCAGGGCAAAATGGTTGACTACGCAAACGAAAGCTATCTGGCATAAAATTCAAAAAGAGATTAATCAATAAAACCCCAGCAATACAATTTTAAAAAGTAAGCTTTTTTCTTTTAACCACGGGTGACATTTTAAAACTTGGTTGTAAAAAAAAAATTAAGGGAACCCTTTTAATTTTTCACATGATCCCGGGAATGCCCCCTTTTTAAAAATAAACCTTATGAACGGGGGGCAGACCAAGTAAAAAAAAAAATAATGAGAAGTTTATTAAAAAAAAATAAATACAATAAGTCTGAAGTTGGACATTCCCCTTAAACATAAAATTTTTTAAAATAAACCCCCCACCTCCCTGTTTTTAAAATAACCAGTAAACAGTAAAGACCCACACATAACCTGCCTGACTGAACCTAAAAGAGCTGTGCTCCTCCCAGCACCCCTCAAAAACTATAAACCTTTTAAACTCTTCTTAACTCTTAACGACAACACCCAGACCAGCCCATCCTTTTTTTAAAAACCATACCATCCCCCACCCTCCCTGGATGGCTATGATTTATATATGCATTTCTCCTCTTCCAACTGTTGTAAACAACCACAGCATGGAAAAATTATTTTGGGAAAAAAGTAATTCATGAAATTTCTCATTAATGTTGTAACTGCCAGGAAAAACATGTTCACCATCAGTGCTTTAGGGCTTTTATTATAAACATACAAAAAAATAAGTGACAAAATCTCCACCCTTCCCAAAGCGGTTCCGTACTACCCCTTTGAAAATTTTTTTTAAAAAAATACAGAAAAATTTAGACAGCAAATACATGCATACAGGAGTGGAAAATTTTTTTCACATAAAATTTATAAACTTAAAATTTTTTCTAATTCAACCCTGTAAATGCTTCATTCCCTTCCTTCCCCCTTCCTTCCTTCCTTTCCTTCCTTCCTTCCTTCCTTCCTTCCTTCCTCCTTTCCTTCCTTTCCCCTTCCATTGAAATTTTGCTCCCTGAGACAACTGGCATTGTCCCAACCCATTCAGACAAGAACTTTTAAGAAGTTACATTACTTGGCTTGGGTGCAAAACCCTGAAACACTTCTTACTTCTAAAGAAAGAATAAGAAATCATAAAAAGTTCAAAATGAATATTTTGCTCCTCTTCCAGAGACTTAAAATTTCTGATGAAAGGAAACAAGTTAAACATGTCTACCACTTCCAGAGTGGTCATGGAACAAAACCCTCCATATCTATCACTTATGGGTGAATTAAATCCCGGGCAACCTCCTCCCCCTCTGTGTATTACAATATGGAAATTTATTTAAAACCCATTTTCATCTCTGAGTTTACTGAGTCAATTCATAGAATCTCATAAATCATAGAATCATAGACGGAAGAGACCTAAAGGGGCCATCAGCCCAAACCCCCCCCCGCCATCAGGAACCCCCATCACAATATTTTCCGACAGACCACCCACCCTGTTTAAAAACCTCCAAAAAGAGACTAAACCCAAACCCTGCGGCACATATTCCATGCCAAATAGCTCAAAACTGTCATAATTTTCTCCTAATGTTCAAATGGAATCCTTTCTGAGAGAAACCATTACATTATTGACAGATTTTTGCTAAAAAAGAAAATGACAACGATGCAAAGGGTCCCCCCAAGGGTCCCTTTATATCAAAGATTAGGAATAACAATATTGACTAGCAGTGCTGATCTTGCCTAAAATTTTTTTTTTTTACTATTTTTCCCCCTTTGGGCTTAAAAGCAATATTGATTATTTATGACTTTTGCTTTTGTAGATTGCACTCATTCTTTTAAATCCTCAAACCAAATCACGCCCCCTCTCTGGTTTTGAAGGAACTTTTAATAAACAACATAAAAATAAATTAATCGGTTTTTTCATCCTTACCCTATGTGAGCAGGGGGCACATAGGGGTCTCACTAACCCGTCCAATTCTAGGGGGGACTTCTATGTGTCCCTTTGCCTAATTTTTCCCTCACGGGTGGGACAAAAGGGTTTCCATAGCAAACAATCACAGAACTGTACAGTTGATTCAAAGGGGTCTTTGGGTCCCATCCCTGCCTTACAAAACTTCAGCAGAACATCCCTAAAGGAAATGGAATCTTTTTTCATTTTCTTACCAGTACGAGAGCGAGTTTAAAGCAAAATGCCATTATGAGACCAAAGAGGCAGTCTACACCCGGGATTCTTGGAGGTAATTCTGCTGTGCAAGTCCCTCATTTCTGCCACAAAGCCAGCCCAAATTTACCCAAACATTCAAAATTTGGGAAACAATTACCTCATGTCTTAAAACGGGCCCATGTGGATGAAAATGTGGAAAAAATCTCACAAATAAAAATCTAATGAAATGCATTTATTTTCATAAAGGGGGCACAATGCCTTTTGTTTTTTTAGCCAGGAGTAAAAAATACTTCGCCACATGTTTCTACACTGTTGCAGGTGAGGACAGCGGGTGACCAGGTGAAATTCTAGTTTGGCCTCAGGCCCAAATTTTGTAAGCCTTGGGGCGCTTTTATGAGTGCAAACCCCCCCAAAGGGTGGTAAAAAAAGCTCAACTAGGAAATATAAAATTCTCTTTACATCTATTTTGATATTCAGAGAAAATTTCAGGCCATCACAGGGATCATCTCATTTTGGAGTCCCTTCTCAAAAGCCTCTTTTATCTCCATGATAATTCAAATCGATCAGCAACAGCTGAAAATGAAACCACTGCTGGTAGGAAAATAGACAAAACCATTCACGATCCCATTTTCATGCATTTTACAGCAAAAAAAACTGGGAAGCCATCGCAAAGTCTTTTCATGCTTCATGCTATTTTTAGCTTTACACCATGGCAATGGCCATAAAAAGGAAATCTAAAAGGGCACCTAGGCATCCACTTGCATCCAGAGACTTTCAAGTGTCATGAATTAACAAAACACAGCAAATACGTAATATATGGACACCCTTTAATTCAATAGTGCTCGGGGCCAGGAGAGGGGGGAAATAAAAAATGTAGGAGGATTTTTTTGATGAAAAAACAAAGTAAATAGCAATACAGCATCTAAGGGAAACGGGCCCCCTTTGAATTAATCCACCACCCACCAACCCATCATGTTCCTTTTTTGCTTTTTTTTTTGTGGGTATTTTTCCCTCTTTGCTTTTCCCATAATATTTTCCAAAAAAGATGTTCAAAGTGCTATGAAAAATTCATTAGGCAAAAAGGGGGGGGGGGGAATTTGGCTAAAGCATTCATGTAGTTTTAGGACATCTGCCCTAAAACCCGGGAAACCCCAAAGAAACATTCCGTAACCCCCAACAAATGATGGCATTAGCTATTTCCAGAAAAAAGGAAGAGCGGGAAAGGGATCTTTCTGGTGGGGGAATCAATTTTATTAAATTTATCTCGCTCCAAAGTAAGGTCTTTTAAACAAAGGAAAAGGGGGAGGGGACCAGTAAGAATAGCAGAAACAGGCTTCACTTAAAGGGGAAGCCTATATGAAGGAACGGCTACATTTTTGGACCACCTAAATTTTATTCCCATCAAGAACAAAATGATCCAGATGACCCTTTTTATTTACAACGAAACTTGCTTTTTTAGCAAAAAAGGCAGAGGGGGAATGAGATTGTTCAGCCATACCTAGGCCCAAAATTTGGTTTTTTTTTTTTTTGGGGTTCTCAAAGGGGTATGGTCGGGGTTCTAAACGGTCTGGAAGAAATGTCTTACAGAACGGTTAGGGAACTGGGAATTTTTACCTTTCAAAATAAACTAAAGGGATAAAATAGCATGTTTAAAAATTTTGAAAGGATTCATTTGAAGGGGGAACAGTTTTTTTCCAGGATCAAAAGGGGGCCCGGGGGCAATGGTTTAAAAACGCAGGTTCCATTTGAAAAATAAAAGAATTTCTTAGGGTTAGAGCTGTTCCATGAATAGCTCCCAGGGGGGGCGGAGTCTCCTCCTTTGGGATTTTTTTAAGCAAGGCTGCAGGGCCATCTGTCGGAAATACTGTAGGGGTTCCTGCATGGCAGGGTTTGGATTGGAGGGGCCCCCGAGGTCCTTCCAAATCTGTATTCTAAGATTCTATGATTCTATGATTCTATGATTCTAGCTTTTGTTTGGGTTTAAATTTCTGGTTTTTACAGCCGAATTGAAATTTTTGATTCCCTGCTTGCCTTTTTGTGAATAAACACCAAGGTGCTCTCGGCCCAAACTTTACATCCCCTGGCAAACCACAGGAGGGAATGGGAAAAACCCCTTTCACCAGGAAATCTCTAAAGGCCTCATAATCAAAATTTACTTACCCACATGATTTTTAATTTCTCAACCATTTGTGTATTTAAAACATAGTGGGGGGCATTCAAATTTTTTAAAAGATTTTCTAAAATTCATTTACCCCAAACTACTATCCCCCTGCAATCAGGTTGATCATTTGTTACCCCCGGGAAAAACCCGCCCCTTACATTGGGGGCCCCCGTATAACAAATGTTTGTAAAAAAAAAATCTTCAACATAAAAAATTCCGGGAAAAGGGGGAAATTTGCTTAACAGAACGCCTATGGGCAAATCTTACAATAAAAAAATGGTCGGGTTAGGGATTTCTCCATTTTCAATGCATTCCATGGGAAATTTGGATAAAGGGGAAAAATTTTCTTTAAAAGAATTTCATTTGAATGAATTAATTCCTTTATACAAGGGCCAGTGTATTCCACTGAACTGCGGATAGCTCATGGTTTTAAACTGGGTGTGTAGTCAAGATTTTGGTTTAGTTTTCCCCTTTCTCTTCTTGCTGGACAATAGCCATAGGTTTTCCCTTTCCCGCCTGCTGTTCTAAGATAATGAGGGACCCTACAACATTTTGGGAGGCGGAGTTACTTTGTCATGGTTGCTCCCATGACCCCAAAACCCCAAATTTCCCCCCCCATAAAAACGGGGGGAAACTCCTGGGTTAAAACTGTTTTCTTATGTCTGTTGGGTTTAAACGTTGGTGTCAGCAGCCAGGGAAATTTATTTTTTTATTATTTATTTATTTATTTATTTATTTATTTTTTTTATTTTTTTATGCCCATCTTCCCGAAAGAATCAGGCGTTAACAACAACAAAAAACAAAACAAATAACAAACTCATAAAACAACAAATGACAGAGAACAGATAGAAATACTCACAAGATGGGGGGACAGAATTTTTAAAAAAAAAAACACTAAAGGCACCAAAAGCCTCTCTAAAAAAGCAGGGCTTGCACTTTATAAAAGCCGGCAGGGACTTCAGCACAACTCATTGGCACTGGTTTTAAATGAGGGACCACCACAGTTGACACCCACACCACCACCTTGCCTTTACCCTACCCTGGCCTTACCAAGGGGGGCACCAAGCACCACCACCCCCACTACTATGTGCACCCCGGCACCACAGCTCTCCTTCATGCAGAGACAGGGCCTCTCCAACACCACTGCAAACCACCATTTAAAACACACTGTCTCCATCTGGGAAAGGGCCTCTCCGTTTCCGCCACAAACACCAACCCGGACATCCAAGTGGACAGCAACCCCCTTTAGGGAGAAACCCAACAAACTAGCCACAACAAATTTAGCACCCTGGGGGCAGGGAGCAACTGACATGTAAAAAGGGGCCACGGCAAGGGAGAAAACCGGAAGACAAAAAATACCCCTGTCCCCTCCAGGCCACGAAGGCATAGGGCCACACAGAAATTAAAAAAAAAAATAAAAGCAAAAATAAAAAAAAAAAAAAACAACAAAAGAAAATCAAAAAAAAAACAAGTAACAAATCATGGAACGGCAAACCCCTGTGACGGGCCCCCATATTGCCCTCACTTTGAAATGAAACAACGCCTTTTCCTCACAAAATTTTTTTCAATCCCGGGGGCCTTAAATTGCCAAAGTGCTGCGCCAGTCAAGACACCCTGGCAGCATATTTTAGTCATTAAAGACCCCCCCTCTTTTTCTCTCATTTTCACAGATTTCCGACCATAATTTTCGAGGAAGGGGAAATGCATACTTTTTAAAAAATGTCCTGCCTATACATCATCAGCCTTTAAAACCCCGGAAATGACATGCTCTCTCACACACAAGGGGCCCTTTACAAAAAATCATTTTTAGAATTTGGGTTGCGGGGGGTTACTTATTGACACTATGTTCAAAAAAGTATAGGGTTCCAGAGGAAGTCATATTAGTCTGTAATACATTGCCACAAAACCCACAGAAATTTTGATGATTTAAGCGGGAAGGGGAAAATGGACAGAGAAAAAAGCATTTTTTTCTCCAGATCCTCTCCACTCTCTCTCTCCTTCTCTCCTCCCCTCCTTCCCTCTCTCCTCTCTCTCTCTCTCTCTCTCTTAACCCTAACATTTGAAGGGCACGAAACAATTTTTTTTTTTCCCTTCCATATCTGTTATTCTTCCCTTATGTAACGACCCAAAATTTTGGGGACAACCAACAAACCAAACAAATTATTCGGTTTAAGTTCATTTTCTTCATCCAAACTCTTCCGCCCATGACGGCCGGCACTGTCAACTGGGGGGAGGGGAAACGGGTGGGTCCAGCTTGGTCTTCCTCCCGCACGGGGGCAAGCCGCGTTCGAACACCCAGCCCCCCGGGGGCGCCGGGCACTGTAACCCAGGGGAAGGAATCGCTGACCTCATCCAAAGGGGCT
This sequence comes from Phrynocephalus vlangalii, assembly GCA_037367305.1. Lineage (NCBI taxonomy): Eukaryota > Metazoa > Chordata > Lepidosauria > Squamata > Agamidae > Phrynocephalus > Phrynocephalus vlangalii. The sequence continues at coordinate 17,255 of JAWVWN010004668.1, forward strand.
CCTCCCCCTGCGCGGCGGTTGGGGGACCGTCCCTGGGTGAGGAGATCGGGTGAGTCTTGGCCCGGGGCTCACTTCCCCACGTGGGCAAACCGGGCTTTATCTCCTCACCCCCCCGGGGGAGGCTGGGGCACGTCACCCCAGGTGGAGATCACTAGCCTCGCAGGGGAACGAGTCCCCCCTACTCCCCTCCACGCAGAGGGGCAAAGGGGGGGCTGAAAGGGGCTTCCCCACCCCCATCATACAGCGCCCCGGCCTGACTCACATAGGAAGCCGAGCCCCCCTTTCGCCCCTCTCTGCAGCAGAGGGGGAAAGTGGGGGTTTTAAAAGGGTTATCTTCCCCCCCCCGGGCACTGTCAACTCACACAGGGGAACCAAACCCCCCCTTCGTCCCTCCCGCGTGCATGCAAGGGAAAGGGGATCTGAAAGGGGCTTCCCCGCTGAGTCATGGCAGCAAACCCACTTGGGGAAAAGGGAGCCGGCAGCTGTCATTCCCAAGCGGAGGGGGCAAAGGGGCTGGGGCTCGGGCTCCGCACAGGACCTGGATACCAGCCCCGTCCAGCGATCTCCGCTTGGGGGAAAGACAGGGGCCCGGGGGATCTCCTCGTGCGGGGGCATAAAAACCCCGTCTGTCATGACCGGCGCTTGGAAGCGGACTCCCGTTTCCCCCCTCTGCATGCAGAGGGACTGAACGGGGTCCCAAAGGGATCTTCCCTGCTTTAAAACTCCCGGGGCCCGTCATGACGAGCACGGGGGAAAAAGGGCCCCCCTTCAAAGGGGGGAAGGGGGTCCCAAATTGAACTTCCCTTTGCCCCGTCATGACACGCCCATTGCTCTCATCCCCACGGGGGGAAAACCCCCGTTCCCCCCCTCCACTGCAAGGCAGAAGGGTCCTTTTAAAGGGGTTTTCCCCCCGGGATACACATGCCGGGGGGCCCCATCCACTTGGGGAAAAAACCCCGAAAAAACGGAAAAGAATGAATTTTTTTTTAAAAAAAACGGGCCCACAAAAAGAAAACGAAGGGGGAAAGGGGAGAAGGAACGGGGAAAGAAACCCCATTTTTTTGTTTTATGCCCCCCTACAATCAGACCAGACATTTTTTTTTCTTTTAATCTATATAATATGACGCAGGTCCGGAAAGCATCCAAGAGTGGGCCTTTTTTCCTATAAGTAGTCTAGGATCCCCTGTTTTCATTTTATATCAAAGAACCGCTTTGTTCACAACACATTTCTTCAGAATTTGGAAAATGAGCTCCCTCCTTTTTCCCCCCCTTTTTTTTGGGCTTTTTCACGGGGGGTCCCAGGACAATGCTTTCCCCGACCCCCCTTTTTTCTCCCCCCCTCTCTTAAACTTTAATTTAACAGTTTTTATTTTGTGCAGGGTTGGCAGTTTGTATATCTTTTTTTTGTTAAACCTAAGTGAGGAAGACTTTTTATTTATGCCAAATTCAAAAAAGATGCTTATAATGCCCCTGGAAAAAAAATTATTTTTCTTTCTGAATAATGGGGCTCAGGGCTTTTTATGGGTACAGAGTGTAAAATGTGAGTCGCAGGGGAACATTGGGGGAAGGTATAGGGAAAAGTTCGTCTTATAAGGGAAAAAAAAGGGGGAAAATTAGACAGACCCACAGAACTTTTTAGGGAGGAGGGAGAGCAGAAATGCAAAAATCACAACCCAGCAAAATACCTGTTCCTGCATATTTAAAAAGGGGTGTTAAAAATGACTTTGGGGAAAAGGCCTTTTTTAATCCCACTTTTTTACAATTATCAACCAAAACAAATATCCAGTTTCTGGAGCAATTCTGAATTTTGCATTTTTTCCGGGGTCCAGGGTTCCGGATAAAGCAAAACAAGGGTCCAGGTGATACTTTATAGGCCACATATACCCATTTCCTTTTTTTGAAGAAAGGGGTTTTAAAGACAATGCATAAGCAACTTTACAACGCCCGTCTTCCCACCCCTAAGGAGACTCCTTGCCTGAGTACATCACATCCAAAACTTTAAGAGTAACCCTGCAAAACACATATTTTTCCAATTTGAACTCTGAGGACTTGCTTTGAAGAGGTGGGTTTCACTTGCAAGCTTGCAATATTATGGCTATAAAAGGGAACCCCTAGCCTATTTGGGATTTGGTTTTTTTATGGGGCCCCCTAACCCCCTTTTTACAATCCCAAGACCATTTCTCTGGCTTCAGGGCCGCTACAGACAAAGCATTTGTTGAAAGGGGGGCTTTCCATCTTTAATACTGAAGTTTTTCAGACTGCATAAAGAAACCACAGATATCAACCCCCAAAAGCATTGTATTTAAGAATCTAAATACGGACATTTTTCCTCTGGCTAGCAGTCACCTTCTTTGTTGTCTGTGAAATTTTCTTCTCAAACAAAACACAGAACAATAATTTTACAAAATTATTTTAGCAAAAACCAAAAATGAGGGGGGGGGGGGGTGGTTTTAAATCTCTTGGGCATCTCACAGCTGGGAAAGGAATCTCTCGGGGTTTATAAATCTCTATCAAATTTCCCCCTGTCAAAAAAAAAAAAATAGAAGAATAAGGTATCATTTTGTTTTCCCCCCTGCAGTAAGTATGCCCCCCATACGCCTTGGTTCTGGCGCGGAAACTAAATTGATAGCATAAAAAAAAGCATATCCCCAGAAGGGGAGAAATTTTTCTTTGCCCTCCCCCCCAAATAAGGGCAACAAAAGGCATTTTGGTTAATAAGGGCACAACTTTTTTAAATTGAACAAAAACTTCAAAAAAAAAAGGGCCTGTGTATGAATAGGGTTTGGGTATCGTAACTCCCACGGGGCTCAATTTCCCCCTTTCCCCCGGGGAATCCCATTTTAAGGTGGCCGCTCACCTTTTTTACATCCACAACCTCCAGGTAGAATACCTCAGGGGAGCCCTCTTTCCTCCTTTCTTTTAATTTTTTACTGCCTCACTTGGGCTTTTCTTTTTTATGTAAGAGGGCTACCAAGCACCCAAAATTTGGGTGCCACTGGGATCTCTACCACTAAAGCCTATTCATACCCGAGATTTTTCTTCAACCTAAGATCTTTTTAAGAATTATCTCTCACTCAAGGTTTAAATGTTTTGGGCATGGGAAGCCGAGGGGTTAATCCTCGGGACCCCTTTTTCCATCAACGCTCCCGCCCGCTAATTTTCCACAGCCTTCACTACCCACGCTTTTTACAGAAAGATCGGGAAGTGCCCGCGTGAATGAGAGAGAAACGGAACCAAGTACTGTCTCAAGTTAAGAATTTTGTTTCCACGAAAAATTAAAGCCTGTAGGGCAAGGGTTCCCCCAAGGTTAGGGCCACTGTTTCCCAGATACAGAGGGAGAGAATTTTAAACACCAAGAAATCAGAATGATAACCTCGACCCTGAACAGAGGAAGTTCTGTGTCTCCCTCCCTACCCAGTATTACTCAGCTTCAGAGGGCCCTGCAAAAAACATTACACCTATCTCACCTTAGAGAAACCATAGAAGAGCTTTGTTTCCCTCCCCACAAGCCAGGGCGAGTAGCTCGGGGCCTGTTACACCTCCTCCCCCCCCTCAGGTGTCATATGCAATCTAAGAGGAAGAACAACCTCTGATACTCCCAAAGATTACAGCGAATAACGAGCAAGATGAAGCAAACCACAAACGATTACTCAAAAAAGCGGAAACCCGCCACAACTAGGGTGGAT